>JASANE010001461.1:0-105491 GCA_030248225.1 Trileptium ribeirensis
AACATGTTAAAACCTTTGTACTTTCAAATAGTTTAGGTTTTGTGCTCCATGTAAATGTCCCGTTCGAATTAGCGATATCACTGTTATTTGTGGCTTAAACGAATCTTCTTCCCACATCGCATTTAAATGCGCAATAACTGTATGTACGATGTCTTTAACCACGAGTGCTGCTTTTCGGTTTAGCGGAGTTGTGAAGGAAATACGCAGTTCAGAACCAATTGTGAATTCTAGAGCTTATCTCGCCCTTTACCGAGGCAGCCAAGGAAATCTTAAGTTCAGAAAAAACCAATTGTGCTTCCGAAAGCTTAGGGCTGGAATGGCAAGCTGTCTTATGGCCGAGACTATTTGGAGATCAGATAGTGCCGCATTGTCGTAGCCGACTCATCCGTGTTACGGCCAAATCTGACCCAAAAGGTCTGCCAGCTGCACCACGATTTTATCGCGGGTGGCGCCTAGACGATCCCTGCTTCCCCGGTGAACTGTAAGGCTGGTTTCATCGAACCGATTAGCTTAGCAGGCCACTGGTGTTCGGCCTGATCCCTATGTTGGCCCATGCGCTAATAGTATGAATGTTCCCCTGTCTAGAGGGTCAACCCTTAAGCCTGCTCCCAGGTAACAAGGCTGATCCGCTATTCCATCAATTTGTCAAGCCCAAGGTTTGTCTCCCGACGTGTTTACCCCAAAATTATTTACAAGAATATGTGATGGTCCTCGCCAAAACTCCGGTAGCAAACTGTGGTTGCCTCGGAGCCGCTACATTACCGTGCCACAATTTTGAAGAGGGTTTGCCTACCCCTTTGGTAAACTTAAGCTGCGCCGCCTACCATCCTCTTTTGATATCATGTACAAACTGTTGTTAGAGAACAAAGCTTAACGCTACACTAACGCTATTTCCAAATTTTTCCGTTCTGCGAACGTTTCGTATCTAATTACAAAAACATTTAAGTTACGTTAGCTAACACAGCGCATCTTTTTACACTTTTACCGTAACTCAATTCCAAAACCCTACAATTAGGCTACTTTTATTTTGAATTTTTCGTTACGCTAACACAGTTCTTGATATTCTTAAGTCAGATTAGTTCGCGAACAGTTATATGGTGTATACAATTCTATAAATTTTGTGTGCGAGCAGATTTAGCTTATACAAAAAAATTGTTCGCGAACATAGTACCGTTGAGATCAAGTTGTTGGCGAACACACATATGTCCTAACACTGCGTGAATACTAACAATAATATTAACCATGTGTTTGATGTTCGCGAACGTATGTCCATAACCAAAATATGCTAACACTTCGTGAGTACTAAAAATAATATTAACAATGTGTTTAATGTTCGCGAACGTGTGTCATAACTAAAATGTGTTCGCGAACTTGTCAATAAACTGTGTTCGCACACGTATAATGCAAATGGCATCTATGTGTTAGCAATTGATATCAGGTACAACATGGCCTTTCCTGGGCGATTATGCACATATACAGTCATGGGGAATTCCCTCCGTGCGGCGTCGAATCCTACCCCCACGGCATGAATTTAGTTCAATTTTATATTTCCGATGGTGCAAACTCTCGGGGGAGGGGGCGGTTAGCCCGAGTGGGCGGGTTTGGGAGGTCGTCTACAGGGCGGTAGAGGGGCCTTGTCAGGGGGCGCTGAGAAATTTAACGACCTTTCTTCCTTTGGTTGCCTAGTTTCTAGAAATTATTTAGGAATAGCATAGTGTCCGGTGGGACACAATATCGCTCGTCTAAAGCTGAAGATATGCATATACTAATTAATAAATAAGTATATACTGAGGCAAATTAATTATCAACATCCAACAATATACTTTGCTCAGGTGTTCGCAAACACATCGAATCGTGAAAACATTTGAAATAATTGTTTGCGATGACGAATATTACTGTTCGCGAACACTTTCATACATGTATTTTATATTGATTTAAATACAAGTGTTCGCGAACATTATATATGAGTGTTCCATGTTTATATAATGGTATACCAGTTGGAGAAAATATTAAATGTCCGAAAATAAGGATGAACTGTCCGAATACGGTATTAACTGTCCGAATTCGGTATAAATTGTCCGAAATGTAATATAATTCTAAAATTGCGAAGTAACTGTCGAAAAATGATTGATGGATTGCAGAAGAGTTTGAATTTATTATACATGATGATGAGATAAATTTGCAAAAGGATTTGGAATTTTAAAATATTTTCTGAGGTTATTGCTTCACCGCTGCCACCAATTCGCTTGTTGCTCTTTACATTTCGATTACGGCTTTCTAATGGAATTGATTGAGGAAAAACATTTTGATAACGACTCATCTGCTCAAAGTTTTATTAAGCAGCAACGCGTAGTTAAGTCAAAAACATGCGGATCTGTTGTCTATTATCGCTGCAAATATTTTCGACATTTCAAAGACTGTAAATTCTCTTTGGTATATAAAAATAACAATTCCAATTTCGCTATTACAATTAAGGGACATCATATGCATGATGGTCCAAGCCCTACCAAACGAGGTGTTGACAAAGACGCTCGTGAACGCGTAAAAATATATGCGGCATCGGGATCCAGCCTACAAACGATTAGACGAAACTTGCATGCAGATGGATATGATGTCCCGGATAACCAGCAGTTGAAAAACTGTGCAGCTTATTGCAGGTTAGTAGCATCTGATCTGCCGCCAAATATTAATACTGACGATGTTTATCAATGGTGTTCCTCCCGCATTATGGTACCTGACCACACTCACTCACTCATGGTTTCACCGGACTTTGTGGTTGACGGGCCAAACAAGACTCACATATTTTTGACAACTCCACATTTGCTGCAACAAGCTTTTAAACGACCCTTTATACAGCTGGATTGCACATATAAATTATTATTGAATGATTGTCCAGTCCTTATTGCGGGATCCACAGATGCTTCAAAGAGATTCCATCCGATAGGCCGATTGTGTACAAAGTGAACACAGGATAATTTCGGGCAGTTAACACCAATTTCGGACAATTCATCTTTCTTTTCGGACAGTTACTACCATCCCTACCAGTTGAGTCAAAATAGCCATTGCCAAATTAGCACTTTTGTTATAATGCATATTGCGTGAACGAACGTGTTGCATATATATATATATGTATTGCAATATCTTGTTCGCAAACCAAATTATGAAACTCAAAAGTAGCGCGTTTACGTTCACTAACAAAATCACAAATTCACACCGTTAAAAGTTTACTCATGCATTTTAGCACCCAAAGTATCATTTTGGTATAAATGCTATATATACAGGGTTTACATTTATACAATACGACTGCGAGGCCTCGCTCCTTGGCGAGAGCATTCGCACATACCCTATGTTTAGGGCCTTACAAAAATTTCCCCCAAGTCTGGAGTGTTACGTGAGCAGCAATATTTTAGGTACGGCAATAGAATTGAATCTTCCCCACTAACGGCACGTAGATTTTGACAAGTAACTTCCCCAAACCGGCTGACGGAAGGGAGTACCCGGGAATCGAGTCCCGAGCCCAGTGGTGCATGCCTGCGTAGTTCCGAATTTAGTGGGCTTCGCGGCGGGAAGCCATATTCGCCATTAGGACGGGAAAGAAGACTTGAGCTAAAACAGGGGACGGAAATAATAAGCGAGGCCCCATTAGTAGAACCTCACCGCGTATTAGAATGGCTCATTAAACAAGACGGCCCACCAAGACCTGCGGGAGGTGCTTGTACCTCACGCCTGGGAGGGAAACAAAAGGCACTTCAATAACGCATATACATGTACACACCCGGATCGGTACCACACCCGAGGCTAAGTAAGATACCCGATGTATGCCCCCGATTTCATTGCTTGTAAATTGAATTACCTAGTGACATTTGACCCGGTCTGTCAATAGAGTGCGAGTGAACAATGATATGAGCACAAGAACAAGTTACTTTATTGACAGAAGAATCTATGAGCACAAAACAAACTGTAATGTCCCGGGTCACGCTGCATCGATCCGCGAATGGTCTTCAGCATAAATTCTAAGCTCCTTAGGCGGTATTTAAAAGTTCCCTAAAAAGTTGGGCTGTTACAATCTTCGTTGTTGAACGGCAAATCTAGATTGCTGCAAAGGGATTAAAAACACTTATCGGCTGGCCGACGAGCATTTTATATGACCGTTTCAAAGAGACAATGTCCACGTTAATATGTAACAGGGTCGTTCCGACCCTGTCACGGATATTTTAGGACGATTACACCCAAAATCGGACTGGGATACGTCGGATAGAGCTGGTCACGTACAAGGGTCGCTTCGCATCAGCAGACATTCTGCAGGAAAATATTGACCGTGTGGTTTACGTTAATATTTTGTATAAAAAAGTGCAGTTTATTTTGTATAGAATGTGTAGGTTATTTTGTATAAAAAGGTGCAGTTTGTTTTGTATAAAAAGGTGCAGTTTATTTTGTATAGAATGTGCAGGTTATTTTTGTTACAAAATGTGCGTTTATTTTGTATAAAGTGTGCAGGTTATTTTGTATAAAAATGTGCGTTGCATTTTATCTTTGTATAAAATGTGCAGTTTATTTTGTATAAAATGTGCAGTTAATTTTGTATAAAAATGTGCAGGTTATCTTGTATAAAATGTGCAGTTTGTTCTGTATAAAAAATGTGCAGGTTATTTTGTATAAAAAATGTGCAGGTCATTTTGTATAAAAAGTGCATTTTATTTTGTATAAAAAGGTGCAGTTTGTTCTGTATAAAATGTGCAGGTTATTTTGTATAAAATGTGCAAGTTATTTTGTATGAAATGTGCAGTTTATTTTGTATAAAATGTGCAGTTCATTTTGTATAAAAATGTGCATATTAACATTTTGTGTAAAAAATGTGCAGTCTCGCATAAACATGCCGTTTGGTCCAATGGACCATTTTGCATTAGTGTAATCCGTCAGGGACGAGTGTTCCAATCGGTCCCCAATTTGCGAGGAAAGGAGCCCCAACCGACCTGTAGGACCGAGAATAGAGTACTACGCCGACGACAGTTGGAAGGCAAGGGTTGACGGTTACGACCGTCCGGGAATAGGAGGCCCCTGGCTGCACGTTCAGGAAAACACGTCAGTTAAGATCGAAATCAAAAATATTAGATTTACTTGGTCTTAGTAACATATTAGGTAATGGTTACAGAAAACAACAAGTCCGAGTAAGTGGAGATCACCTTTGGTAGCACTTGCAACTATAAGGGATGACGGATGCCGGGCTCGCTTAAAGGTCCGTCACCGTCTGCGATATCATGGTACGGAAAGAACCAGAGTAGGCTGGTGAAACGCTTTGGAAATTGCAAATAGATATCCAAAGGCCCTCCGGACAACGCCGCAACTTCGCTTGTAACACGTAGAGACGATCGCTACTTACGCTAGGTAGGACTGTCATCGGGGAACCCGGACCATCACTTTCCATGCAGTTAGGATGCATCAATCACACACCCCCCGGGCTCTCGGCCGCCCAGCCCAAACCAACCAAAAAAAAAAAAAAAACGAGGGGTGATACCGCCATCGGGGCGGTAGAAGTAAAAGTGGTACTAAAATTGGTGCGATTAGAGAGAGTCGAGGCAACGATGGGGGGCGCGTTTGTTGGTCGTGCGGGTTAACGGAGCGGCGGAGCGAGACCCGCCGGGTATTTTTGGAGATGTCTCATCGAGACAAATCTAACGAGGGGTGATTCGCCCATTTTAGAGTAGAGTGAAAAATCTCGAATTGTCGGCGCCCATCAACAGTTGACGACTGCTTTCTAGGCACTTCCTGTGGCTATCGCGGGTCGGCGGGGATTCGGGCACAGGTACAAAGCATATGGTTGGATTCAACTAGTCACGGTGAACAAAACGAGGGGTCGCGTGCACCGATTCTAACGCGGGGTGTGGCGGCGAGAGTGTTAGAAAGTGGGGTTCGTATTAGTTGCATACCACAATAGGTCGCAGAAACAAGGCCGGTTGGTTTAAAAGTTGTCCACAGCATACACACATGAATAGATACATGTATATATTTTATATATGATGCATCCTAACTGCATGGAAAGTGATGGTCCGGGTTCCCCGATGACAGTCCTACCTAGCGTAAGTAGCGATCGTCTCTGCGTGTTACAAGCGAAGTTGCGACGTTGCCCGGAGGGCCTCTGGATATCTATTTGAAATTTCCAAAAGCGTTTCTCCAGCCTACTCTGGTTCTTTCCGTACCATGATATCGCAGACGGTGACGGACCTTTAAACGAGCCCGGCATCCGTCGTCCCTTACAGTTGCGAGTGCTACAAAAGGTGATCTCCACTTACTCGGACTTGTTGTTTTCTGTAACCATTACCTAATATGTTACTAAGACCAAGTAAATTTAATATTTTTGATTTCGATCTTAACTGACGTGTTTTCCTGAACGTGCAGCCAGGGGCCTCCTATTCCCGGACGGTCGTAACCGTCAACCCTATAACACGAACGCCTACCGGTTGAGTTGTCAACTGCCTTCCAACTGTCGTCGGCGTAGTACTCTATTCTCGGTCCTACAGGTCGGTTGGGGCTCCTTTCCTCGCAAATTGGGGACCGATTGGAACACTCGTCCCTGACGGATTACACTAATGCAAAATGGTCCATTGGACCAAACGGCATGTTTATGCGAGACTGCACATTTTTTACACAAAATGTTAATATGCACATTTTTATACAAAATGAACTGCACATTTTATACAAAATAAACTGCACATTTCATACAAAATAACTTGCACATTTTATACAAAATAACCTGCACATTTTATACAGAACAAACTGCACATTTTATACAAAATAAACTGCACATTTCATACAAAATAACTTGCACATTTTATACAAAATAACCTGCACATTTTATACAGAACAAACTGCACATTTTATACAAGATAACCTGCACATTCTATACAAAATAAACTGCACATTTTATACAAAATAACCTGCACATTTTATACAGAACAGACTGCACATTTTATACAAAATAACCTGCACATTCTATACAAAATAAACCGCACATTTTGTACAAAATAACCTACACATTCTATACAAAATAAACTGCACCTTTTTATACAAAATGAAATGCACTTTTTTATACAAAATGACCTGCACACTCTATACAAAACAAACTGCACTTTTTATACAAAATATTAACGTAAACCACACGGTCAATATTTTCCTGCAGAATGTCTGCTGATGCGAAGCGACCCTTGTACGTGACCAGCTCTATCCGACGTATCCCAGTCCGATTTTGGGTGTAATCGTCCTAAAATATCCGTGACAGGGTCGGAACGACCCTGTTACAATAACGAAGGAAAGAATAAAGTGCAGCAAAACAAAGAAACCAAAAAAACCGCCAAGCAAAGCAACCACGCAACAGCCCCAAGAAGGGCACCCGCCCAAAGACCGAAAACAGAAACAAGCAAGAAAGCAACAGATACAGCCTCCCGACAATATAGAACCCTCCAAAAGACCCCAAGAAGACCAAAAAAAAAAAAAAAAAAAAAAACCCGTCATGAGTAAACTTTTAACGGTGTGAATTTGTGATTTTGTTAGTGAACGTAAACGCGCTACTTTTGAATTTCATAATTTGGTTTGCGAACAAGATATTGCAATACATATATATATATATGCAACACGTTCGTTCACGCAATATGCATTATAACAAAAGTGCTAATTTGGCAATGGCTATTTTGACTCAACTGGTAGGGATGGTAGTAACTGTCCGAAAAGAAAGATGAATTGTCCGAAATTGGTGTTAACTGCCCGAAATTATCCTGTGTTCACTTTGTACACAATCGGCCTATCGGATGGAATCTCTTTGAAGCATCTGTGGATCCCGCAATAAGGACTGGACAATCATTCAATAATAATTTATATGTGCAATCCAGCTGTATAAAGGGTCGTTTAAAAGCTTGTTGCAGCAAATGTGGAGTTGTCAAAAATATGTGAGTCTTGTTTGGCCCGTCAACCACAAAGTCCGGTGAAACCATGAGTGAGTGAGTGTGGTCAGGTACCATAATGCGGGAGGAACACCATTGATAAACATCGTCAGTATTAATATTTGGCGGCAGATCAGATGCTACTAACCTGCAATAAGCTGCACAGTTTTTCAACTGCTGGTTATCCGGGACATCATATCCATCTGCATGCAAGTTTCGTCTAATCGTTTGTAGGCTGGATCCCGATGCCGCATATATTTTTACGCGTTCACGAGCGTCTTTGTCAACACCTCGTTTGGTAGGGCTTGGACCATCATGCATATGATGTCCCTTAATTGTAATAGCGAAATTGGAATTGTTATTTTTATATACCAAAGAGAATTTACAGTCTTTGAAATGTCGAAAATATTTGCAGCGATAATAGACAACAGATCCGCATGTTTTTGACTTAACTACGCGTTGCTGCTTAATAAAACTTTGAGCAGATGAGTCGTTATCAAAATGTTTTTCCTCAATCAATTCCATTAGAAAGCCGTAATCGAAATGTAAAGAGCAACAAGCGAATTGGTGGCAGCGGTGAAGCAATAACCTCAGAAAATATTTTAAAATTCCAAATCCTTTTGCAAATTTATCTCATCAACATGAATTCAAACTCTTCTGCAATCCATCAATCATTTTTCGACAGTTACTTCGCAATTTTAGAATTATATTACATTTCGGACAATTTATACCGAATTCGGACAGTTAATACCGTATTCGGACAGTTCATCCTTATTTTCGGACATTTAATATTTTCTCCAACTGGTATACCATTATATAAACATGGAACACTCATATATAATGTTCGCGAACACTTGTATTTAAATCAATATAAAATACATGTATGAAAGTGTTCGCGAACAGTAATATTCGTCATCGCAAACAATTATTTCAAATGTTTTCACGATTCGATGTGTTTGCGAACACCTGAGCAAAGTATATTGTTGGATGTTGATAATTAATTTGCCTCAGTATATACTTATTTATTAATTAGTATATGCATATCTTCAGCTTTAGACGAGCGATATTGTGTCCCACCGGACACTATGCTATTCCTAAATAATTTCTAGAAACTAGGCAACCAAAGGAAGAAAGGTCGTTAAATTTCTCAGCGCCCCCTGACAAGGCCCCTCTACCGCCCTGTAGACGACCTCCCAAACCCGCCCACTCGGGCTAACCGCCCCCTCCCCCGAGAGTTTGCACCATCGGAAATATAAAATTGAACTAAATTCATGCCGTGGGGGTAGGATTCGACGCCGCACGGAGGGAATTCCCCATGACTGTATATGTGCATAATCGCCCAGGAAAGGCCATGTTGTACCTGATATCAATTGCTAACACATAGATGCCATTTGCATTATACGTGTGCGAACACAGTTTATTGACAAGTTCGCGAACACATTTTAGTTATGACACACGTTCGCGAACATTAAACACATTGTTAATATTATTTTTAGTACTCACGAAGTGTTAGCATATTTTGGTTATGGACATACGTTCGCGAACATCAAACACATGGTTAATATTATTGTTAGTATTCACGCAGTGTTAGGACATATGTGTGTTCGCCAACAACTTGATCTCAACGGTACTATGTTCGCGAACAATTTTTTTGTATAAGCTAAATCTGCTCGCACACAAAATTTATAGAATTGTATACACCATATAACTGTTCGCGAACTAATCTGACTTAAGAATATCAAGAACTGTGTTAGCGTAACGAAAAATTCAAAATAAAAGTAGCCTAATTTAGGGTTTTGGAACTCAGTTACGGTAAAAGTGTAAAAAGATGCACTGTGTTCGCTAACGTAACTTAAATGTTTTTGTAATTAGATACGAAACGTTCGCAGAACGGAAAAATTTGGAAATAGCGTTAGTGTAACTATTAGTTTGTTCTCTAACAACAGTTTGTACATGATATCAAAAGAGGATGGTAGGCGGCGCAGCTTAAGTTTACCAAAGGGGTAGGCAAACCCTCTTCAAAATTGTGGCACGGTAATGTAGCGGCTCCGAGGCAACCACAGTTTGCTACCGGAGTTTTGGCGAGGACCATCACATATTCTTAATAATTTGGGGGTAACACGTCGGGAGACAAACCTTGGGCTTGACAAATTGATGGAATAGCGGATCAGCCTTGTTACCTGGGAGCAGGCTTAAGGGTTGACCCTCTCACAGGGGAACATTCATACTATTAGCGCATGGGCCAACATAGGGATCAGGCCGAACACCAGTGGCCTGCTAAGCTAATCGGTTCCATGGGTTAGCCTTACAGTTCACCGGGGAAGCAGGGATCGTCTAGGCGCCACCCGCGATAAAATCGTGGTGCAGCTGGTATACCTTTTGGGTCAGATTTGGCCGTAACACGGATGAGTCGGCTACGACAATGCGGCACTATCTGATCTCCAAACAAGCGTTGCCATAAGACAGCTTGCCATTCCAGCCCTAAGCTTTCGGAAGCACAATTGGTTCTGAACTTTAGATTTCCTTGGCTGCCTCGGTAAAGGGCGAGATAAGCTCTAGAATTCACAATTGGTTCTGAACTGCGTATTTCCTTCACAACTCCGCTAAACCGAAAAGCAGCACTCGTGGTTAAAGACATCGTACATACAGTTATTGCGCATTTAAATGCGATGTGGGAAAGAAGATCGTTCAAACTACAAATAACAGTGATATCGCTAATTCGAACGGGACATTTACATGGAGCACAAAACCTAAACTATTTGAAAGAACCCCGGTTTTAACATGTTTGGCTCTAGCAGTTTTAACATCCTAGCTTTTCCCATTCTCTTATCTAATATTAGTCACCTGAGAATTCGTTCCGGAGGTATAGATGTCGCAACGAAAATTAGAGCAATAACGTAAATGCTTTAAGGAAAATCGGGCAAGACGTGGAGTTAGAAATATTTCGCGCCAAGTACAATTAATATTTCTGGATCCAACCGATATCAATTCGACAAACCATTGTTGAGTTTATACGGGTCACCTTCTAACTAAAATTTGATATGGTTGTATCCCTGTTAAAATCAAAAATATTTTCGCTCCACACACATAGATATTATACGGTCGATTTTATTTCAGCAACCATAGTTACATACTCAAAAGCAGTTTGCAAGATATTAGTACTAAAGAGACAACGCAACAGCGAAACGCGACCAGCGGCACATTATATAACGTATAAAGCATTAATATAATATATATATAACACTAACACTATACGTTTAACTACTACAGTACAAATACTATATGAGTATGATATGGTTTTGATAATCATCCTGTACCAGAGTTGAAAGTGGTTCAACATGGTCTCCAGTCAGTCACGGTAGACTCCGGTTTGTTTAGTTGAATACTCATTCTGTATCAGAATAGGCCAATGTCCGACGAAATGTCACAGATACCTATCTGCGACATGGCGCTTCAGTTCCAACACTGATGCACAATATTACAATAACTAAATCGGAGCCATCAAAGACAGTCGACTCTGCAAAAAAAAAAGATGTTGCTTATATGACTAGTTCAATTATTTAATGGACATTAGAATTGCTGTTGTATTAAAAATTCGCCAATTATTGTTAAGCATTGATTTTTACAAGAACCTTAGTGGCACAGTTGCATGGTATAACGACATGCATATGCCAAGTTAGCCCGACATATACCAGTACAACGAGAGAACTGTTTCACAAGCCACGATTATATCGCATATCATGTGCCATACAATTATATGCTACAGTTTTTTAGTCACTACCATCACTTCTAACCGTGGCCACTAGTGTAACATCAATATAAAAGCCAGTGGCTAAAAGTACGCTTTCATGCAATTTCGGCGTACTTGAATGGAGATTTTTTACGATTTCGGACCAAACTGAAATACATACTTTTTGCTTACGCTTTGGGCACATTTGTTTAGAAAGTTATTGTTCTTGCAACGGTAGCACAGTTTTCCAAAATTTTTCATAGTAGTCACGAAATAGGTGAAGAAAATTCCTTTGGGCTTACTGTTGTTTGGACATATTCACCGCAGCATTGTATTACTGTGTCTATTTTTCATTCAAAAAGTGAGTTATAGATACTTTGGTGTAGGGTGCATAAAATATGTTAAAAGTTGGTTTCCAAGAACTGGCTCTGGAATAAAATTTCAATACGATTTCAAAACAGAGAATAAACATGACCACAATGTAATAATTGTTATAATATATAATAAACATTGAGATGTATGGAATACGAATGAATATAGGCGCAGTGGAGATTAAGCACAATATATATGTATGTATATAATTCATTGGCAACATGTGGTGTGCGAAAACAATACAAGCTTGATTTGGGTCCCCTAAATTTGCCTCATTTAATGGTATAGACATACTATTAGTAGTGAAAATGTTTTGATGGCCGTCGGAATTTAGCAGTTGTTATGGTAATAAAATGTAAGACACAATATAAAAATTAAATCGTCTGAATTTTGAACATTGTATAAAGTATATTTATACCAAATATTATTGGAATTGCTAAATTTAAATTCTACGGTTGAAATTTGACATTTGTTAAATTAGCCTAAGTAAAACTTTCTTAATTTTAACATTCTCATTCGTCCGCTCAATGTTTCCCGTTTTTTGCTTTACACATCAAATTTTGAAAAGTTATTTCAAATTCTTATGTTTTACTGGATATTACAAATATAGTACATGCATAATAAATGTCTTATTTCCACTGTCAGGGTGTTAAAGGTACGGTGCCTAATAAACATAGCAGCGACTGATATTTTAACGTTACGCCTGTTCAAACTAAACCATTCCCATTAACGGCGTACTTCTTAAACTTGATGACAGGGAACAAGCAATTAATAATACATTATCCACAAAATTTAATCTAATGCTTATACGTTTTTGTAACAACGAATCAAAGCTTGCACTTGAAACAGCGCTCATAATAACATGTTTTCGACAGTAAAATCATTTCGATGTTTGGAGTGCTAAAGCTGAAACGGGTCTCAAATCAAACTTGTATAAATATATAAAATAAAGAAAATGAGCAAAATAAAAAAAGCAGTAGACATAAAAGCATATATAGTATATATAGCAGCAAAAATAGGAAGTTATTGCAATCGTTGCGTTCGGTACAATTAAAGTTGCCGTAGTTGATTATTTGCATGTGAATTTTGTCAAAAAACAACGCAATACTGTGAATACTATGAACGTAATACCGAATGAACACTATAAAAACATGTTGTTGAGTAGGTTGGTCTTAAAAATCCACACAAATTAAATGATAAATCGATTGTGGGAGCAAGCACACAAATGCATAGATTCATGGAATCATTATTTTATGGCTTAATGGATACGTTAGAGGGAATGTATGTAAATACAGGAATAAATCATTGCCAATGAGCCGAATGACCACTATAAAAATCTAAATTTTCAATGTTTATACGATGTCGGGGAACATGTGCGCGAAGATGAGATTCAAAACCAATTACAAAAAGTTTTTAATATATAGAACATACTAGTAATAATTTTCGAAGGAATGTAGTAACAATGTTCAAATAGCAAGTAAAATTGCTTGTATTATTAGTATATTATGACACAAGCCTAGTAAAACATTTTCGCAAACATAATACAAGAATTATCATCATTATTTATCATTTTGGTTCATGATATAGCCGAATAAACTTTGTCCGTAACACAACAGGTCTCATCAATTATATAGTACACGAAGACAATATAAATGTCATAAATTTCTCCGCCCAGGTATACATAGGGGTAGTTGGGGTTAGTGTATTCATGTAACAGTGTATTCGTAATGACTATATGATTTAATCTTGGAGGCGAAATAATTTTTTTGGTGTAAGAATTTGACTAGAATTTTTACTATAAGGGACATGTGGATCCACAAGTGTGGTTCCGTCAATGCTCCATCATGGACTATTAGCAATCTGTCAAAATTACCGATTGCGAAGCAATCCCTTTTGGAGTAGTAAATGATTGGGAATTCAAAGACTACGGGGGCATCACTGAAAAGATGGTGGGGCCTTTCCCTGACTTTTGCCCCACCCCTCCCTCGAGCCAAAACTGAACCAATGGTCCTTCGGCTGCACTAAGACCGTTGCATATACGCTAAAAATAAAGTTAATACGATAACGTAATGTGCCGTTGTGACCTCCTTCAACCAAAAATTGCTATATACCCTTTATCCATTATGCAGTTATTAATTTTGAAATTTTTTTGTGAAGTGTGTCGAAACGCGAGTTGTGTGATATATGTAGTATTAAATTCAAACGTTGCATTTCCTGGGATTTTTGTAAACACAATGTGTTAACGCTGACGACAGTGAAATTAGTATGCTTACTGATCGTGCCCATGTGGATCATTTACGAAAGTAACCCCTATCGGCTGTACAGTAAGCTTTATTGCTATATGTTCTAACCTAAACATTTCTGCGCTACCTGGTTTCACATAGAATTACTCAAGCCAGAAGACATTACTAAAAGTGCACCTTATTTGGGCTCCCTCACATACTAGCCGACATGCGACTGTCCTAAAAACATGGCGTGGCAACAGATCTTTGCAGTTGAGGTCAGGCGCGTAGACAGCGACGGGGTTAGGCCCCTTCCAAACCCTGGCTCTGTTTAGTCGAAACTCTTTAATTGGATAACGGCCTTTCAGTGGATGTCGCTTACATCCACTTTGCTAAGGTGTTCGATACAGTTTCTCACTCAAAATTGCTATACAAACTATCTTGCCTTGGGTTTCCGGACCCTGCTTGAGATGGATTAAAAGCTTTCTATCGGACCGAAAGTTCCGCGCCAAATTAAACGATTCTTATTCTAGTTATAAACCGGTACTATCGGGTGTACCACAAGGAAGTATTCTCGGTCCCACGTTGTTTCTCTTACATATTAATGACTTAGTAAATTGTATAAAATCATGCCGTTCTCTTAAAGTCAAATTATTTGCCGATGATGTGAAACTGTATGTAACGTTACCAACAAAAAGCAACGAAATAGACAAATCTCTATTGCAGACCGCGCTAAACTACGTTTCAGAATGGACTAACGAATGGCAGCTTACAATCTCTACTGCAAAATGTCAAATACTGCATAGTGGTAAGAAAAATCCTTGCTTCACGTATACGTTGTCTGAAGATTCACTGTCAATCACTGAGTCCTGCCTGGACTTGGGCATTACGATCACTAAGAATTTAAAATTTACAACGCACTGCAGAAAAATAACAAGCAAGGCTTACCGCATTGCCAACATATTGTTTCGTTGCTTTCCCTGTTGCAACATTGAAACACTACTCTTCAATTACATAACCTATGTCCTACCAATCCTAGAATTTGCATCTTCTGTGTGGTCCCCCAGTTATGTTGGTGATATAGACGCAGTTGAGCGAGTTCAACGCTACTTTACAAAACGTATATTCGCTCGCAAAGGCCTAAAATATGCGCCGTACAACAAGCGGTTTTTGAAACTGGAGCCACTGAAACTAAGAAGGTTACACTTCGATCTCGTCACTGTTTTCAAATTTTTGAACAATGAATACAAATCCACAGAGGAACTACTGCACTGTATTGATACAGCTAGAACGTGTGGGCATGTGCTGAAACTACGCAAGCCTAAATTCAAAACAAACATTTTGAACCAAACTTCCCTAATTGTATTATAAATTCTTGGAACAACTTACCCACACAGGTTGATAATAAAACTTCGTTACAGTTTTGAACTCGAAAACTTTTAAATCACTGGCTCACTCAACTTCACCTCAAACACTATTTGAAATACGACAGAAATATGTAGCAAATACAAAGGTACTACCCCAACCCAGTATCACAGGTATACTTCTCTCTTTATATTCTATTAAATAACTGACAAACTTGCGTACGACACCCTAACAAGCTGAAAAAAGTCGCCTATTTTTTGTAACATGACAAACTACTATAGGCAGATATAAGAGGCGAGGTTTCCCTCCCCTTCTGCTATAATTATTATTAATTTCCTTCTTTAAAATTTGTCTTACTATAAAAATATATGGCAGAGCTCTGCGAACGCTAGTAAGCATGCCGTGCGGACGACGTTTAATGATTATTCATTCTTGAGTCGTATGAACGCGTTTTACAAGCAGAATTCTGTAGTAAATGTAAAGTCTCGTATGTACCATAGGAACTGAATAAATTTGTATTATTGTATTGTATTATTGACTGACGGAAAACAGCCATTAGTAAATACAAGGTTATTTTATACCGGAAATGATTACGTACGATGTTTAAATTTAATGTTTGCTGAAACATGCATACATGCATGTCTGAAGTCCCAGGGGGATAGCGGGCGCTTTGGGAGTGGTTGTCCAGTGGAGACAAATTTTGGAAATTTTTGGATGCTCAAAATCTCTTGGAATTTTTGCCTATTTGCACCCGACTTTTGCTAATTTTCCTTCAATTTTTGCCTATATTAGTCAAAAATTTCCGGCTTGCCTTGGGCGCGTGGAGGAGCTCAAGGGGATTGGGCGACCTTTCATTTCTCTCTTGACTTTAGGCTCTTTAATTACAATTACAATTTTTAATTGTGTTTTACGTGTTTTCTGGTGTCTTGGTCATGGTCTCATAGAGTTTCCTCGTCAGGGATTGTGCGCTAAAATGCGTCATGTGGTGTGGGTTGCCTAAAACTTTAATCTGACAGTCAAAAATATGTTTTGGTCAATATATTACCCACTCAAAAATTAAAGTTGCTTACTAGTGGCGACTCAGCAATTTCTGACGACTCTCTGCACATAAATAACTAACTCAACCAGTTTAATTTCAGTTATAGTATATTTCTTGCAAAAGTCTCGACTCTTTATATAAGTTTGTCCTACATTGCTTTTTCAAATGGTTCCATTTCACATTATGAACTGCAACTATACATTAGTGTTGTACACAATAATAATGTCCAACAATACAAATAAATAAAATATATAAGTGTTCGATAGCAACAAAATATCATTACTTTACTATAAAGCAAAGAGTATGGCCACTGCTCATTTGCAGCACTAAAACGCTCATTGACCGCCTTGTTTGGAATAATGAATAATAACCAAATGAATGGCTTAGCTTAAAGCACACTGTATATATATATATATATATATATATATGCAATATTCCCAGCTACCCACTGTCTTTTCGTTTAGTGCATCAATTTCGAAAAAATACGTATTATTATATTACATATATATTATATTATATTATATATATATTATATTATATATTATATTATTATTTATATTACATCCACAACTTTATAGAAATATAACGCTCTAGCTGTGCGTTTTACTACGTTTTGTGTTTGTGTAAATTTTTGGTTAGTGTTCGGAATCATATATCGTGGCAGTTAATATATGGTTGCGTTAATTACGTAGCTAGGTGACAGGTTCTCACCTGATTTTTTCTGTTCCTTCTTGGAACTATCCAGTTGTCGCTGTAGTTGGGAATTTGCCGACCAAGGTGCTTAATACCTATATATAGCTTAAAATTATCGATACAACAGGAATGAGGCAAGCATCTCTACATCCCACGGACAGAATGCGGTGGACGCACATGGGACCATAAAACTCCATACACTTCATTGTCAAGACGGTTCTGCGGAGCTACATGAAGCGTTTGTCCATAATGCCAAAAGCTACAGTGCTAGTACCTAAAACTGATACTTCCGAATGTTCAATCTCCAGCTCTGACATCGATTAAAATATTGCCCATACAAAAATAACAATATAATAATAGATAATATATATTTCAGCCAATTATTTAAAATATCAAATTTTACACAATATGAGGCAAAATGTCAAGATACATAATAAAAAAAGTATAATTGGTTAACATTTCGTTTTGCATGTCAATGATAAAAAAGCAATTACATGGATACTGCGCCCATGCAGATCGCTAAAACGAAACGAAACTCCATTTTAAAATGAAAAGTAATTGTAATAATTGTACTAGTTTACGTTTAGCCAAATCCATAATTTTAGTTGTTCTTCAATATTCAAAATTATTTGCAACTGTGATATAGCTATAATCATCAAACGGTTGTTTCTATATTCGGCGAAAACTCCTTCCTGTAGACAAAACCTTTTGCCTCATTGGTTTACGCCTACTTATTGCTAAATTCGATACCTGTCATTCACTGGATGCGGCTATCTCAGAGCTTAGTACTAGGATGTCGTCAATGCTGACTTACAATGGTATATTATATAGAATATATATTGACAGATTGAAAGAAATCTTTGACATTATTACACCCGATCCAGACGCAATGAAAACCATTTACATTTCATCGACTCGCGTTCATACATATACACTGTTGTACATATATATAGTGTAAACTTCCTGCGTTTTCAAAAAGTTGCTCAGGTTTCAACAATAAAATCCCCTCCAACGCTTACTGATATTACAGTATGGACACAATGCTATCAAAATTCCCTTCAACAAATAAAACTTCAACGATTAATTTGTTGACCAACTATTAGTGAGCATAGTCCTGTAAAGCCTAAATGTCATGGATTCGAGTCCCACCTCTGTCGAATTTTTAGATATCCTGAAGTATTCCCAGCAGGAGATTTGGAATTCTGTTAGAACATTTTTGCACATGTTTCTGCGTTATTCTTTAGCTTTTCAACCGGGTCAAAATTTATGGCGGCTGCAGTTCAACCATAATGGATTGTGGCCGTCGGCAAATATCATAAATATATTGTGGTTTATATTAATTTTGCACATTTTAGATTTTTAGTCCGAATTGTGAGTTGTTTTGTCAACAATCACAACTTCAAGGCTATATTCCCAAAATTTAATCATACAGCCAGTTTCAGGGTGTAAAAAGTTGCGCCGCCTTTCGTCTCACATGTTCCGTCCTCAACAGTGTGGTACGGTAGTCATAGGGAAATACTAATTGTGTGTAGCCCCGGTTCGTGAAACGGGGGCAGTCAAAATAACGAGGAGCCATGAACGGGATGGGTATCTTCCCACGAACCGCACGGAGATAAAGTATGGGGTGCCCCCTACCAAACCAGCGAGAAGCCAGCACCACTATTTAGATATAAAGACAATTCGCAAACACACATAACCACAACAAACTGTCATATAAAATATTTAAACCAAAATGATATCTTACGTTTGAATTGCATTACGCAAAAATGAGTTCAAAACTCGAGCATAATTATTGTGATTAACCGCAAGACTATTAGATTTTTGTACAACACTGCACAACGTTGGTTATCAAAACATATATCAAATAAAATAATTATGGATACAATTATTATTGTGTAACTGGACGGAGGACATAAAGAAAACCTATAATAATGGAATGGATAGCTTTACTTCATAATGTATGCATACAATACACAGAACTCTCGCAAAAACAGTCGCTCAAGCCTCACTCGCAAGAAATTTATTCCGAAATAGAATGTGTTAATTTTAATAGTTGATTGATAGAAATTGCCACAGTCACTTCTGGAGCGTACTGTATATTACATATTCTGCCCGTTTATTCTAACAAAACACAATGTCATATTCATAAAATGATGTATATTCTTTGCCATTGTTTTTTCCCATCTTCCGCAAACCACAATGTATACAGCGGGAATAACTATCTTAATAATTCCAGTTCGGGAGTACGTATTCATAATATCGAAAACTTCGGGAGTACTCATAATATCGAAAACTTCAACCAACTTTTGAGAAGAAATACTATAATAATAAATTGCAAAGTACTGATCACGATCCCCTTTTGATAAAATGCAAATATAAAACTAGGTGACTCTTAAGCGCTAAATCAGCGTGTACCCAAATTACAAACTGTAGTTCTCTTGACCGATCCTCCTTTAATTAAAATTAAGAGTTTTAAATTTAAGTTAATAGTTTTTACAATTTTCACATTCTAGGATTTTGAAGCAGAAAATTTTATCCATAATACCACTCTCACCGAAGAACACTAGGCAGTGTGATTCTCACTCGTACACCGATGAGTCTATATTGAAATAATCTGCGCAGGAATTTACAGGCCATACTACATTATTCTTTGTGGTCGTGTTAAATTTAAACATAGAATTCTACAGAAGTTCAAATTCACAATACGTATTTAAACTGCTGTCCCATCTCTCAACCCAAGTTTTCCCCTTAGTTATTTTAACTTCGCACTTATGTATTAGCCTATAAATTGCAATATACAAATCGATACATAATAATTTAGAATCATTTTATTACGTACACTGTAACGGATAATCTCTGGAATTATATGAAAACATTAAAAACACAAAAGAACACACATTGTTTTTCATGTAGCCGATAATAAAGAATGTAAAAATGAGACTAAAATGACAAAATAAAACCACGATCGTTACTCATTGATTAAAAATGATATAGATTGATAATATTATTATTGTCTCTGAGATACGAATAATAAGTGTACACATCATTATTATTGTCTTTGATATTTTCCGATAACAACCACAATTATTATTATTAGGATGCGGCGGTTACTTCTTGTTTTGCGGCGTCTTCGATCGTTGCAGCTGCAGGCTTTTTAAGATCGTCATCGTCGTCCGTCTAAAATAAAAAAAAACACGCTTCCTTAAAAAAGAACAATTATTATGACACAACTAGCAGGAGCCAGACAATCCCTGTCGGAAATGACAGCCCTTTTTCGAACTAAACTTCGCGCGAACATCGAAGACTTCTTGAGCATGCTTAGAGAACGTCATTAAGTATTTTTATTTTTTTTTGCACAAAAATAATATACAGTTCAAAACGAACATCGGACAAGTTTCGTGCGAACATCGAAAAGTCTCAACGAACAGTAGTCATTTCCGATAGGGACTGTAGGTTTGAAGTTTACACAAGCAGCATTTATTGGCACAAGAAAGCCAAAGCCACTCAACAAAGTGGATGATATTAATCCTAGCACTATGGTATCACTTACGAAAATAAATAAGCGTCATTGTGTTTCATTAAAAAGATTAAATAAAAATAAAAGGCCAGCTAGAAATTATATTTTTCATTTCAGCTTGTCTTAATGTGCTTACTTTACGGAAAATTGCGCTACTCATTTTTCTGTGCGCCCTGGCAAAATGTTCACTTTCCCGCAATAATAACTTAAAGAATATACAAAAATCCCTTCCTGAAATTAAAAGTTATGTATAAAATTCGGTTAAAAGATGAGGCGTTTAGAGTTTTTCGTTAAAAACAGAGAATTTTAAAAATTTTATCCAACCATAGGGCACCATCTGGCAAATTCCTACTGGTTCCAAACCAGGGGTCCGCGGTTCATGCTCCCCTGGGAGAATTTTCATCTAATGGACACGCTAGATTAAATATTTTTACTATATGGTTCTTAATTTTCAATTTTTTCTCTTCTCTCTCTACAGCTTTTTCGCACTGGTTATTAAATTATTTGCCATGGCATTGCAGACACTCGTTATTCAAACCAAACGTATTTTTATCAATACATTCATACATAATGCATACTATTATATGTATATATTGCATATATATATATATATATATATATATGTATATATATATATATATATATATATATATATATATATATATATATATATATATATATTAAAGGCAAAGTTCTAGTATCAAAACTGTTTTAGGTTGACCCCAGCATGAAGATGGTCATAATACAATAGAAAAACATGGTGCCAGAACCTATGAAAAGCTCAAAACGTTCCAAAGTATTTTGGTACTTACTACACACATCTTGCTCCTGCTGCATATAAATATGATATAATCTGTTCAAAAATAGAGAGATAAAAACTATGTTATACCGTTGCTGCTGGTGTCGTCTCTTTAGTCTCAGCTGGTGCAATAGCATCCTTGGGCGGTTCGGTTTTTTCTTGCTCAGTTTTTGCTGTTTCCGTATCAGCTGCATGACCATTTACTCCATTAACAGCAGCTCCAGTGTCCGCATTCACTTCGTCGGCAGCATGCTCTTCCTCAGCATTTGCAGCAGCGTCGGCACCCGAAGTTTTCCCACCACCCTCTGCGTCACCTACAAATAAATTCGAGAGTACAAGAATCGTAAGCAATATGCAATAGCAATAAGCGTATGTCTAATGTAGCGAAAATAATTGCCTCTGAGTATTATACCTCTCTGGGATAGTGTGCACTATGAGTATACGAAAACAAAGACTGAGCTGATCATACATATGCCACATGATGTTGAGCCAGAATCGGGAGTAAACCTGGAAAGTTTTAAATCCGAAACGTGGAAACGAGTTGGATTCTTATGAGCTTGGAACGTAGATGGATAACAATGTTCCTCCTTCTGAGCAGGATGGCGATAAAGCATCATATTGATCAAATTGGTTATCACGGCTAAGACAACAAAAACGAGGTTCGGTAAAACTGGCGTTATATGTCAAAGAGAAGAAACAGAAGATCACGATATGGTACCCAGGCTCAGCATGTAACTCATATCCCCATCCAGAAATTGGTCAATTTTGATGGACTGTACCTTCAACGCAAATATATTCAGGGTCATTACAGGTAGGTAAACCAAATCAGTCACGGCCAGCAATAAGCGCAAAATTTTCCATCAAAATCGATCGGAATTTCCATACACTGGTTTCCGTTAAACAATTTCGATCATTTTCGATTAAACGAAATTCCGATAAATTTTGGTTAAACGAAATTTTGATCAATTTCAATCTTTTTCGATTAGACGTAATTTCGATCAATTCCGATAAAACGAAATTTACATCCCTTTCAATTTTTTCGATTTTAGCGCAATTAAATAAATTTTAAATTTATAAAATTTCGAATATGTCGATTTAAACACAGTTTCGATCGTTTTCGACTGCACTTATTTTAGGCCGTGACTGCAGTTTATCATAGAGCTCATGGATACTTATTAATCCAAATGTGTTACAATTGAGTAGTTATTACATGTCACGAAAATGAAACGATTATCTACACCAAATTACGCGATTTTGGTTGTCTACTCCACAAGATTCGAAAAAAATACTTAATCTGATACTCAAAATATTTAAATGTGAGCTTGCGATTAATGAGAAAAACCAAATCCGTTGCGTCTATATTGGTTAAATAATAAGAACGCACATGAACATTCACTATTTCCCTATCACTTCAAGTTTGACTGCTTCTAGCAGGAACCCAAATCTAAAGACACATAAATGGTGATAATCATGCATATCTGTCACCACCTGTTCCAAAACTTAGTGGTAAAGAGGCAAGTTGCAGTATCTTGAGAGGCAAATCAATCGTGCCAACCGAAGATAAGTGTAGAAGATAAAGAACGAAATAAGTGTATGGACTCAAAGAACAATTCTCGCTGCTGCGAACGGCGAAGTGGATGCGCAATTAACACATTTATTAAATCTACAAGTACGGATAAAATTACGTGCCGCGGGACGTCGCAATTTCGTTTGGACGCAGACTGACGTAATTGTGTCCGTCTTTTGCGAAGTTGCTTTTGCTCGTGACCGTAGGTGACTAATGTAGAATCTAAATCACAATAAATTTGAGCTTAAAATTCAAACTCTTACTTAGCGCAGCTTCTTCGGATGGTCGCCGATCCGGATGTCCTTTGTACTTTTTAGTTTTTTTTATCATTCCATGATCAATCATCGAATACGCCATGTCAATCAGCGATTTCTGAGCGTCTGTTGGCTCAACACCCAATACCTCGATCATCTACAAGTAATCTTGAACAAAGTTACATAATGGAAAAATAATAAAAGATTCTTATCACATACTTAATATAGTACATTAGATAACATTCGGTATACGCTAGGCATAATTACTGCATACAAATTTAATGACAAGAAATGAGCGCAACAAGTACCAAGATCCAACATAACAATGCAACAATTATTATTCGAAACAACTCATAACATAAACACGCACCTATTTTATATATTTACTGACATTAATACAAAACAGTATTTGCACGCTGCCGAATTCTCAAGAACAATCCTGCTTAAAAACTTATTATATAACGCGTTTGCAATGAGTCAATAATGTAATTAGAAACGAGGTAAACATCAAATAATACCTGATGAATCACTGTTTTATAGTTGACATTACATTCTGAAAATCAGTTTTATTTCATAGACTGCAAAATTTAGACACAATGTGGTAATATTGTGCTAAAATTTTGATTAACGAGTACATTATTCATCGTAATACCAGGTATTCTCTGTTGCCAGTCATTTAACAGATAAATGAGGTAGAGCCATGACAAAAATGCAGTACAGCGATCGTAAATTCGATCTATATAAAGATTTAAACAGGCGTCTATGATGGGCGGGACATTATTTCAACTAAAGGTTGGGCCCTGCGCGAAGAATTTTGCAAAATTGGGCAAATGAGTTTCCTGAAATTGCTAAATTTGATCATCACCTGAGCCGACGTGCCTTTGAAACCGGTGATTTGAGATTGGCAAATTTTCAATTTAGTCCAGTCACTGATGTACGTAAAACGTGGAGAGTGGTAAGTTTGCAATATTTGTCGTGATGTAGACTTATCGTGGAATCTTCAAGAGTGGAATAGTGGAGTCTTCAAGGCCAATATTGCTTGTGTGAGCCGCCCCATAACGTGATGCATGCTGGTGGATTTTACCTGGCTGGCTGGTGAGTGTGCAAGCCACAGTGCTCATGAATGTAAACCGCGTGAGCGCTTCGCTTCATATTTCAGAACACCCAGACTGCCGACACTTATTCTGTGAGAAATTTGGAACAAAAATTAGAAATGATTTGTATTAATAATGTGTAGCTATTTTAAACTATTTACACAACTTACTCGTTTGTTGTCAAGCTTGAATTGTTTTCCCATTTTCACACGCGGCAAAACCATTTTCAAAGATTTATCGAAAAGTGCTGCTAGCCACGCAACCCGATAAGGAGCATTCTTTGTTGGGACAAAGTAGCCTACAAATATTACCAGTTATATACCACCTTAAAATTAAAAATAAAAATTGCGTATTTTGTGTTTTACCATTCCGAAATCCCATATTGAGCTTTCTCAGCATTGTACAGCCTTGAATGGCCCAAATAAAGGTAATACTGCACCAATACTACACTTAAAGGCGGTTGCACATAGCATCCGAATCGCTGCAATCCAATCTAAACGGTCATTTCATTGAGCAATTACAGTGATCCGACATGATCTTATTTGATCCGAATCTGATGACGCTTTGCGAAGCATCGCACAAATAGTATATGGTAGGCGCGGAATTTGATCCCACCTGACGCAACTTTACCAGAAATCGCATCCGAGACAATGTGAAGACTCCCTAAGAGGTATATGAAAGAGGCTCAAAGATCTAAATCTCGATAAGAGCATACAGAGCGCTGGTTTTTACTTTTGGATGCGACGACACTGACAGCTGCTATGACCTAAAATGTTGGAGAACACCATACGCGGCGAAAATAACGGTTGTGTTCTCTAGGCGTCAGTCGCTTGGATATAATAGACGTATCTAACACAAAATTTCGGAAATCCAATCATCCGGTTATAACTACAATGGTTATCACATAAGAGAGATAATTTTTAGCGCGGTTACCCGCTACTACATATGTGCAATAACACGACGTAAGTGAATAACCATTTGAAAATTTTTGTAAGTCACGGGATACAACGACACTGTACATAAACGGTAAAAAATTACAATACGCAAGGTACGTAACCTTTTTATACTGCTGTAGGGCACAGAAATTGCTCATTTGATTGAAATAATACTTTCATAAAGCACTGATAAACAACAACTACGTAAATCTATCTGCCCATATGGTGGACATGACTACATAATTGCACTCACAGAATCAGTAAATTTATTTTCTCTGTGGTTAACTAATAACGAAATGTCGCTACAATTTTTTTACAATCATGGATTATCCTATTCACAACAATGATTATGTCGGTGTTTGTGCTGTCAGCTAGGTTATCTAACCAATGTTTCGCCTAGCTACGTTTTCAATAACTGTGTAGCTGTACATCTAATTAAAGCTGTTACACGAGAAAGCAAGCTGCCTGTGAATGTTTACCACCGTTTTCGAATAAAATGTGATGCACAAAAATGTTATAAAAAGTCATCTTCTCCAAAATGGGGGTTGACAATTTTCTGTGTCCTCTCGCAAAATTTTGCCCCCCCCTGTAAAATCACCTCGAAGATGACACAAAAATTGAATCTTCGAAGTTAAAAATTTGACTAATTTTAGCACACAAATTGCTTGAAAAGTTCCTTTTAACCTCAATAAAGACGTTTTGCATCATTTCTAAGCCAGGTTATTAAAAAATTTAGCGTTTTCGCTGAAAAATACAAATTTTGATAATTCTTAAATTTCGACACCCAGTTCACACCACCTTGCAAAATTTAGTGCCCCCTCCAGTTCCGAACTAAGCCACCCCGTTCATGCCAACTGGCAAAAATTTTAACGAATGGAGAAGCCAGATTATAGTAGAATGTATTTATAATTACAAACCTTGTGGCTTAAATTCATCATGCAAAACGTCGCACATTTCCTTGAACCACATATTTTTAGAGAAAACCAAATTCCGAGTTCCAGCAGCTTCCGGCAGTGTCATCGCTCGAACATGGCAAGCTGCAACGTCGCGTACGTCGGCAACAGCCATCGATAGCTTGAGTGTTAACGGCATTTTCGTTCCCAGCATATACTTTATAACCTAAACAATTATAATTATCAATATAAAATGGCAACTTATAATGCTTGAACTAACCGCAAAACCTTGACCTCTTTGAAGCTAGCAACCACGCTTTGTGTATCATGAAAACTATAAACCATTAAAACAATATTAAGCACTGAAATTAATACTATCTGACAAGTGTATATCGATTTCATGACAAAAAATCGCATATTCAGTGAGTACAAAGCCGCGTTTTCATTTTTCATGTGCATAATTTTATGAAGTTAAGTCCAGTTGACATTAGCAAATATATTGCTTTTATTTCCAGAATTTGTGTAATTTTGTTCCAATAATGCTGCGCAGCTTTTCCAATTGGTCGTGTCTAAATACAAATTATCATATTGAACCGTTCATAGAAAAGTTGCTTTAACTGCACAACGAACGCTCACACTACAGGGAACAAACTTGCAGCACAGGACTCAAAATAAGTTGGAGGCTAATCCAACACTCCAATAGACAGGGTAAAGTTGTTTTACAGAATATTAACACTATGAGGATTAGAAAATTTTCTCAAACTAATCTTTAAAGATCCATAACTAATAACTGGCAACCGAGAGTGAAACGGTGCTGGCGTAGTTTCATATTTAAATTATTTTGCTCAATCACCTGTAACAGGCTGTGTTTGATGAATATACCATCCTAAAACCCCTTGAACCCTGAACACATGGAAAAATCATAAAAGCTCGTCGACCCTAAACTCGCCGAAAACAACTGACACCCATCAAGTATTTGAGCTGGTCTCTAGATAACCAAATCATCGTATTCAGCCAACCGGACGAACCATATATAGTCAATTCTTGATGCCCTGCACGCAATATATAATCAGACAAATGAAACCGCACATTTTGGAAATCGGGTTCCTCGACCCCAAACTCTTGAAACCCCAAGAAAAGGTATATAAACAATATTCGGAGCTACAGAGGCTCAGGGAGTGGTCCCACAAAGTCGTAGTCAGCAAAGCCCTAAATCTCAATGGATAAATCATTCTCCTTTATCTCCATTTATCTATCCGAGGACTGTGTCACGAGATATGGGCTGCGAAAGACTGGCACCCATATGGCCAGATTTGGCAAATAACTCTTAAAAACCAATTTTTTGCCAGTTTTACATGCAAGATGCGGTCCAAGCAGTTCGCGTTGAAATAAATGGCAAATCATTGTCACTTTTGCTATCGAACCAGAAAAAATTGTCGAAATCCATCCGTCCAAAAATGAGATATGAATGACAGCGACCGACAAAAAAGAAATTTTATCATGATTTTCCGCTAACGCCGTCAGTGGAAAATCCGCTCCCTTCGTACGCTCCTTTTCAATTAAAATTTTGCATTACCTCAACATGTTCACATGCTAAGATTCTTTGGTGCTTGCGCCTCCTCCACACACAATAATACAGCATGAAGAAACGATGCAGCATTAGATTAAAACACAGAAAATAATACACAGATCAAAGTGATGTCCCAGGGCATGCAGTTTCGTGCCAAAAGTGTATATTGGTCACAGGTACAGCTAAGTCAATAATTTCATCGTTTTCAGCATCCTCGAAAAGCTGTACTGCCACAAACACAACAAATTATAACATTAACCTTAAAGAGGATGAAATCATGCATGGCTCAAGGGGGTGGGGTCCCATGAGATACAGTACCATTCCAAAAAGAGCGCATCGGTGACAAATACGCTTAAAAAATCAGCGATGTTTTCACCATTCTCTAAAACCTTCGTACTAGCAGATGCAACAAAATATTACATTACATTAAAAATCACGAAGTCATGTCATGTATAGTTCTTAAGGGGAGTGGGATCTCTGGGGATACAGTGCATTCTAAAAAGGGTAAGTCGGCCATAGATATTTTCAGATGAACCACCCCATCATTTTCAGTATCCTCGACAACCTTTGTAATACCAGATACAACAAAATATAACATTACAGTTAAAATTGTTAAATAATTGTATACTTCTTACGAGAAGGGGTCCTTGGGGATACAGCACCATTCCAAAACGGTTACTGGGCCACAGATACTTTTAAGTGAATTAATCCATTGTTTTCAGCGACACAGAAATCTTTATAGCGATCATATAATGCTAATTAATGATTATTTAAGAAATATTACATTTATAAAGGGTTAAAATGGGTTCTTTTGGAACTCTATTGTGTGCCGCTATCTCCTTATCCAAGACTCTGAAAATTGTCGGTCCACAAAGTTGTAGTTCTTGATAAGGAGAACGCTAAAAGATGTAAATTGTTGATACGAGACCTGCATTTTGAGATATAACTAAGAAGCATTTTCCCTCGGTTGCAAAAATTGAGGTGGTACACTGTTTAAAAAAGGCGTATATATTATATATCCCATGGCTTGGTTATATAGATAGATCCTGTATGGGCTGACGAGCCAGGCTATAAGCTATCATATGCAAAATATCGCAGGGGAATATCCTCATTCGTTCTTGAGATATATACTTAGAAAAAACTAGCCAGACGGACAAGGCAAAATTTATCAGTGCGCATACAAATAAAGTATTCGCACTGAGTGTTGTACGTTCGATGTTTACTTTATAAATTCAAAATTTTGTTCGAAATATTCTTTAATTTTGTTGGAGTCTGGTTTTTGGACGGTTTTAAAGTTGTTTGAGAGCTGCTCGAGCATTGTTCGCAAAGTGTTCGAGTTTTGTTAGGAAATATTAATTTTGTTCGATTTATCTTGGACGTCCGTTCGTTCGTTCGAAATGTTAATTTCTTTCCGTCTGTTCGTCGCATAACTCTTCACCAGATTGAAGAATTTTGTAATTTTTTATTCGAAGCGTAATGAAATGTAGGTGTGCAACCATCTTTGTATTTCGATGCTCCCATTATTTTCCACCTAAATTTTCACAAAACCGACACGAATTAGATACTTTTTGATTATGGCTATTTTGGTGACCCAACATGTTAGGTTATAACTCTCACGCGAGATATCGGACCGAAAAATAAATACCCCTCATTATCTCGTCGACAGCTGCAACTTTGCTATTATGCATTTTTGTCAAAACAGGCATTTTCAAGCTGCAAGTTCAAAGTCAAAAAATACTCCCACAAAGTGAATTTTGAATTTTTACAAAGTTTCCTGCATTATTAAGAGTGAACGATAGAATTATACGGTTAATCAATGCGTTAAACACGTTGGTGTCATTGTTTTAAGTCTATACTAGGTGGGTTACCAACCTTGCTCGACGGTGCATTAGTTAAGTTTTGGCATTAAAAATGGACAAATTTTACCATTTTTTCAGTATAGATTTATGCTGATCTGTGTCTATCGGTTCTCGGGGTTGCTGAATACGGTAAAATCAATTGCATTTGCGTGATATGCAACAAATAAGGCATGTGTTGAGGTCCTGCAGCGCAAAACACTCTTCAAATTATATTTTTTCTTTGAAAATTTGATTTATATGTTTCAAAAGTTTTCGTCTTTTTGTCATTGCAGGAACAAATCCGAAGTTTTTCGTTTTAGTGAAGTATTGCCGGTGTGTATAGTTGTTATCGTGGGACTTGGAGTTTAAATTTGGACAATTGAAATGGCCACTAAGTGCACAGTGTAGACACACGCACTTCGTTCCCCCACTTTGCGAGTTAGTACGTAGCTAATATAGGTTTGCGTACTCCAAATGCATGTTACTTCTTTATAATTAAACGTTGAACTAAATACATTAATCGCATGAATACAGTGATATTCATTTTAAAGAAGATCTATCTACAATATTACTTATCTTAAACCAAAATTCGGTAAGTCCTTAATTAATCTAATCTGTATTTTTAAAATGGATGTGTGGATTCTGTACTATACATTTCTACTAACCCACCTTTTCATACATAATAGTGGGCGGTAGTTTCGAAATTTTATTTAGCTGGACTTGGTTAAATTTAAACCCAATATCGCAGAACAAACATAATATAGCGGCAAATATTGTTGCCATTTCTGCGTCAATACGGTAAATGTCATCATCAATATTATTTTTATTATCCTACAGACTTGGATAATTTAAAGTCAGATATAAAATTTAAACTGCCTAATTGGATGTACTTTCTAAATTTACCAAAGTTAAATATTACATCGAAACCTTCAGCTATCAAATGCACCAGTAAACGGAAATCAATGATTTATGTCTAACGGTAAATATAATTTCCCTCTAGGCCAACTCTAACCGTTTAGCGTGCAAATTCATATTCGCGTGACGAAATGTGATTATATTCGTTGTTATCTGTCTTATACCTTGAGCTGTCCATGACAGGAGCATAAGCCATGATGAAGTACGAAAATAGGGTTCAAATAAGTCTTATTATAAGCTTTAATAGCCCAGTCAAATCCTAACAGCCGAATGCAAAAGAAAACACTTCATTTTATACTTATGGATACTTACTGTGCAGCTGGTACACTCGGTTCCAGTAAGGACTGGCCCGACAACGAATCCGGGATTAATTGCCACTAGCTCGAATTTTTCTTCACCTGAAACAAACAAGATTAATAATAGCATAGCTTCTTCAGTATCAATCGGAACCATTGACATAGTACTGTGCAGCATGAAAATATAATTAGCATCATCCGAATTAAGTACAAGTAAGAAATTAGCTTTTTTACATATTATAGAGCTTGCAACTTTTTTCCACATTACGTATATATGTTATACAACTTTTTTCCACATATTTTAGCTTGCAACTAAAACAACATAATTTATTCGTACAGACTTATGCTTAATGATCTGTTTTCTTTCACGACTGTAATATTACAAAGCCTACATATTTACTAAACAATTAAAATAATAATCGTTTAGCTAGTAATTTAACTTTTGATATACTTAGAAAACTACTCTTCCATCGAATTTTAAAAACGTTTAGTTGCCAATATAGACTTTAAAATATAAAATCATTTTATGCATATGCATTCCATATTAAACAGAAATTTATGTGCGAGTGACTTAAGATGACATTGGTAGCCAGCATATTTTGCAATACTCAACGTGGAATCCAAATCCATTGCTACGAAATAAAAACAACTCGATTCGGTTAATTGCTCGCTAGACCTAGCGATTTCTAATCAGGTAATAACAGTTCCGTGACATTTTCTAGCTATGAATTATGAATCGTCTCTGTAGCGAACAACTTTACTGTTAATGTGACGTTATAAGCGAAACAGCTATGTTATCAATTACATTATCTAACAAAAGCCTGTCAATTCCAGTGCCAAAATCAGCTAACTAGGTTCACGAGCTAAGGAGCTATTTTTATTTATGTGAAAACCTAAGCCTAATGCAAAGCTTATGTCTTTAACCCATGCCCTCGAGTCAGCTCGTCAATCCGGTTCGAATAAGTTTTAAAATTATACAGCTATCGAGAAATTTGGATAGCTACTGGTAATCAAAACTAAAATCGAAAAATGCTTCACACAAGCCAAATATATTTTCGGAAGCGTTCATCGAGCGCAGTCAAAATGTCAAAATTTCCGTTGCTATTTTTTAAAACTAACCAATTTCGACCTGGAAGATTCAAATAAAAACCCCATACTCGACCTGATGGATGACTAACAGCCTCAGTTGCTGAGGCGTGTATGTGACTTTTATCTTCATAAAAGGTAACAACATGTATACTAAATCGTGACTATTATATTGGGCACCGTTAGTTAGCGGTTGGCGATACTGGTGTTCCTAATATTTATCAACGACGTCCATGATTATAATATCAGCTAGTTCGCACCGAAATTTGCGGATGATTTACGTTTGGCACCTAGAGTTTTAATGTATCTTTCCCAGTCGGATTGTGGTTTTCTACAACACCATTTAGATGGATTTTCAAATTTTGCTGAACGTTGTGCAAGTCGATGAATGAGGCATTCACATGCTATGCATTACGCACTTGATAAAACACAATTTTCGGCATATGCGTTGCTGAATAGCTGTTTAGAAGTGACTTGAGCATTACTATAATCGACACTTTATAGCCTTTACAACACTGCTCAACAATAGCAGCGAAGCCCACAACATCATAGTTCAAGTGCTCCGTACGACTTGTAACTGGCGAAGTTATTGCGGATTCGACTGCACAGAAGTTTGATATACGTGGAAAACGAGATATGTCCGTATGTCCTATTGTCAGAAAGATAGAGAAGGCACAGACACATGCTACAAATCACGATCCTAAGATACGCGACATCTCCTACACCCGTTGAATTTAGCGGCTCGGAAGCATTTAGATTCAAGTGCGTCGAATGAAATCACTGCATAAATCCATCAACCTATTGGAGAGTTATGTGTAACACAATCACACAAAAAATTTGCAACTGACTGGTGTTGGAGGTTGTCAATTTCTATTGATGCGTCACATTTATACACAAAATTTACATGTATTATGGTGTATACTATTGTATGTAGTGTCTTACAATCAATAATTAACTATTCATACAGATAACACGTATACTTGCTCACAAATTGAGAAAACACCACATTTGACTTCAGGAACTACAGAAATCAAACAAGATTGTTGCCGAATTTAGTGTTTGGCACTATACAGGGTAAATATTGTTTACTGCTATAACGTAAACATAGCGAATTAACAATGCGAAGCGACGCTCTAATAAAAAACTCAACCTAAAGTTCGTGCTTAGTTACTAACCTTCAAGCTCTTTGACAAAATCCCATGCGGCCTTCTCAGCCATCGCTTTTGAGCGTTCGTAAGCTCCGGCATGTTTGCTTTCCACGTCCAGCCAGTCGTCTTCGTTCAAAACCTTATCCGAATCTTCCAATAAATGATCTAGTCCTGTGATAATATTATATTAATCGATAACCTATGTAAGTCAAATTTAAAATATCATGACAATGCATCAGATGTAGCGTAACAGATTGTCTAAAATATGCAGAAGAGTTTCGATACACAAACTCTTTTGTTAGATAAAGCTTAGCAATATCCAAAGACGAAAACTTACAAGGAGTGCCTCGGCTGTGAGCATTCCGCTGAAAAACTACACTTAACTTGGGTAAGTATTAGCTGATAATTTCAACACAAGCGAATCGAAACCACCGGGATGGTACTGAAGTAAACCTAGGCAACGTTTTGAAAATCTAAGAAAAAAACTTTAGCAGGATAATCATTATGTTAACAAATCCTTCAATGCTGACCCGCGCAATCGCCTTTGTTCGAAAAGCTAGAGTAATAAGAGTTTGTAGCTAGCAAGGGTAAAGTTGATCGAGTGTGGTTCACCTATGGATATCATTACATTTAATCACCTGTGACAGAATCTGTGTTTGATGTATATACCACTCTAAAACATCTGCAACCCCTGAAGCACTGCTCTGTAGAAGTTAAGGAATAATACAAGTTTTTCCGCGTCCCACAAAACCGACTAGTTACTTTATCGAGATTGCAGAACGTAGTGAAGCCTAGGTACACCTACGTCTTTTGCGTGCAAAGCCAATCAACTCTCGATAGCATACGGGGACATGCTATATGTGGATATCACACAATACCGCACAAGTTAGGACAATACTAACACTGGCAATATCAACAGTCCAGCCGCCCAGGACGTCGCAATAAAATTGGGAATTTTGAGTCGATGAACCATGGGGGCGCTATACCACCGTACCCATGGAACCATGGGTCGCAGAGCAAAACCAACACCGGCAATGAGTTTCCCATGCCCGAAAACCACCAAGTAAAATGTTTTAGCCGTCCAGGACATCAGAACAAATTTTCAAATTTTGGGTCGATGAACCATGACGGTGGCATACCTCAAACCCCATGAACCGAAGCCTTAGCCGAAAAACAAAAAAGGCATCGGCAGTTATCATTTTACTATGAAATAAAACCAACCAGAGAAAAAATTCGAAAGGTAAGACAAAAATAACCTTGCCTCCGTAAACGATACTGAAATGAAATAAAAACCCTCATTTTTCTCTCTGACCCCGAACATTGGGTGCGCCATGCACCCGTACACATGGAATCATGCGTCGTTCAGCAAAACCAACACCGGCAATGAGTTTCCCATGCCCGAAAACCCCCCGGTGAGATTTTCAGCCGCCACAGACGCTAGGACAAATTTTCAAATTTTGGGTCGATGAACCAAAATGCCATACCTCAAACCCCGTAACTCCAGAACCGGAGCCTTAATCGAGAAACAAAAAAGAGGCATCGACATTTATCATTTTACTATGAAATAAAACCAACCATAAAAAAATTCGAAAGATAAAAATAACCTTGCTTCCATGAAGGGCCATGAAAAACCCACATTTTGACCCTTGACCCCGGAACCAGACCCCAAAGCAACAAACGCTCGGGGATGTACACGGTAAATCGACTATGCCGGTTCGAATGAAGCCAATATCATAAAAATCAGACTAAGTGGTTTCCGAGTTATGGCCGATCACACACACACAGACGGAATTTAAAAACGTTCGCCCCTGCAACACACAGTCTCCATTACGTTACACTACGTTCTAATAATAGTTTATCTAAAGATCCAAAAAACAAGACAGTAACCAAATAAGTAATAAAAACTAAATTCTTTGGGTAAATAGGGTTGGCCTCAAACCTCTTGACCTCTATAAAGTATGGTACAATCATGTTGAATTCTAGATAACCACGCCAATGCATTAAACATAACGTAAAACTTATACATGCTCAAAGCCCGAGGTCCAGGGCCTAGCCGGGATTTCGGGGAGGAGGGGGCCTTCTGCCTCCAAGGCGGGAGGTTCGCCGGTAAGCGGGGAAGCCCTTCGGCGCCGCCAAGGCGTCGGAGGTTGGCCGATCTGTGAGGAAGAGTCGCAGCTTCGCGCCATGGGTGGGTGGGGAGCATTAGAATGGTAACCCCTATGAGCACGTATGCATAAACCTTATACATGAAAAATATAATAAACAAATAGTTTAAGACAAAGTATACTTAGGAAGTCGGGTTCTTCGAGCCTAAACCCGCTCATTACTACTGAGAAGGTGCGAAATACACTGTTGCTATACCCTAGGTAACCAAACAATTGTATTCTACCATTCGGCGTACCGCAAACTTATATTATAGACGTTTTTTGATGCCCTGCACGCAACACATAACCAAACAAATGAAGATATACTACAGTCTGGAAATTTTGCTCGCCGATCGTAAACTCCTTGCAACCAGCCAAAAATATTTAAGCACGTTGGAGCTTAGATTACAAAACCATCGTATTCAGTATGATTTATAACTTTATGCACAACCGATTAATGGTAGAACCACCCAATAAAACGCTGAAATTTGAAAAATCGATATTTATGGCAAAGGGTCGACAAACCATATTCGAGTTCATAGTGGCCCAGATAGCGGTCAGTAAAAAAAGCTATCCTCAGCATATTCATAAATCTCGATGAGCTGATCCCTGATATTGGTTAAAATTCGCGATAAATGGGCTGCGAAACAACGACACCAGTACTGCCAGATTTGGCAAATAACCATTACACTACACACCAATTTTTGGCCATTTAAACCCGAAAGATGGGATTGGACTTGTTAGTGATCAACTAAATTGGAAAAAATCTCTGAAATTCTTTCACCTGAGGACGAGTTATGACTGACACCGACAAACAAAAAATAAATGTTCACGATTTTTCCTATTGGTTCCCTAGTGGAAACTCTGCTCCGTCTCAATAAAAAGTACACAGTAAGACAATATTAGCGGATTGTAAACTATACCTGCAACTGCCGCAACAGAACTCGTCAATATAACCCGCTTGACGGATTTTGCTGCCTTGCACGCTTCAAGCACCGCCTTAGTACCGTCGACAGCAGGTTTAATCAATTCATCTTGTTCGTGTTTTGGGGCCCTTGCAGGAAATGGTGACGCAACGTGGTGTACGTATTCACAACCGGCGACAGCTCTAAATAATAACACTAAATATATATATATAACAATAAAAATAATCAATTTAAAAAAATTACTATAACTGGAATTGGACCTGGGAGTATTGGACTTAAAATTTTTAGGGAAACTGTCCAAATTGCACAATATACCATTTTCAAAATGTATCTAGTCCTCAATTTTCAAAATATCTCATTCACATTTTTAAAATACTCTTCGGGAAAAAATAGAAAAAACTTCTCGTATCGGATTTTTGAATTCTTTCCTGGTTCGGGAGATATATTCACTCATATTTCGGAAATCATAAAAAATAACCAAAATTGGTGCAAAGTGCAAAAAACGGGCAGGGTCATACTCAATACGAGAGTAGTCCGCCATTTTATGTTAGAATGAATACCTTTTTATTTTGATCACTTGTACCCATACAACAAGCAAAAAAGTTAAAAAAATTGTGAACCTCCAAAAAATCTATGTCCCTATTTTTTGGCCAAATTTGGCCGTTTTGGGCATAACTCTAGACAGAGTCAAGATATTTAAAATCTGCGTAGTATAAAACTAACAGCGGCAATGAGTTTCCCATGCGCGAAAATCCGCAGGTTCAAGCTATCAGCCTCCCAGGACGTCACAATAAAATTAGGAAGTTTGGGTCGAGGAACCATGAGTTGCAGACCAAAACAAACAAAAACAATGAGTTTCAGATGCCAGATAACCTCCAAGTGAAACTTTTCAGCCACATAAAGATGTCAAAACACATTTTCGGATTTTGGATCGAGGAACCATGAGGGTGCCATACCTGAAACCTCATAAATCCAGAACCCGAGCCTTACTCGAAAAACAAAAAGGCATCGGCATTTATCATTTTACTATGAAATAAAAAAACCAGAGAAAAAAATTCGAAAGTTAAGATAAAAATAACCTTGCTTCCGTGAGGGGTACTAAAATGGAGTTAAAAACCCTCATTTTGACCCCTGACTCCGGAACCAGACCTCAGATCAAAAATGCTCGGGGATGAACACGGTAAATAACTATATATACCGGTTCGAATGAACCCTAGTTATGAAAATGGGTTAAGTCGTTCCCTAGTTATGGCCGATCACAAACAGACGCAATTTAAAAGCTTTCGACCCTGCAACATACAATATCCACTACATTACACTACGCTCTGATTACATATCCATTATGACTACTATTTGGCACGTTGGTTAGCTATTGAACATGAATATTAATAAGTTCGACGCTTACTTTAAAAATATTCAGCTTTAGAGACAAAATGACAAACATGCAGTATTATTATTAAAGACCAAAAAGACTAAAAAAATCGCTTAACCTATAATTTTGAAATCTGAACCACCGTTTTATTAAATTTCGCTATGAAAATAATAAATTAAGGTATATTAAGTTGAATATTTCATAACTTTTGAAAAAAATTCCCGGCGATCTACATTGTTACCCCGTGGAACATTGCGATGGGCACTAAGCGTAGATTACCGTATTCGCTCTGTTTCCTCTCGCTGCGCAACTACGGAACTAGCTGGGTAAAATTTTTGAGCTACGTGCGAGCCAGATTTCTTCACAAAATCCATGTCCGCTCGTCAATTCAGTTCGATCCGGCGTAAAGTATACATTTATCGAGAACAAATTATGGCGCAGGTGAACATTCTTTATCTAAAATATGGAAAAAATGGTTACAGATATAGACCCAATCGGTCATATTTATCTAATAGTTCATGGCTACAGAAGGGCTAACCAGCACGCGGAATGCATAGTACATTGCTATAGTAATGTCAAAAGTAATAAAAAATATATACGTTATATTTATTGGCTCGCGTCCGTTCGCACAATTTTTGGCCCGCTGGAGAATTTTTAACCAATGAACCTGACTTACGCAGTCCATGTCTCTGGTTTCATCAGATCCGCTTCGACAAGCTGAAGATTATCTTCCGCTTCCGCACACAGTTCGCGCAATGGGGTAATTTTCTCGATATTCGATAAATCGCGAACAGTGCCGCGAACATTGTAGCCTTCTTCGAGCAAGTGCTTTACGATATTTGACGCAACAAATCCAGACGCTCCGGTTACGAGGACCACTAAAATTAAACAAAATTGTTTGTTAAAGCGCAAAGATTCAATATTTATTATACCATTTGCATTAAAAATACCGGGTTCTCGAAATTACAGGGCTGGTATTTTTGTGTTCGGATGGTTCAAAACGGGTGTGCTCGGTTTGTGCACCAAGGCAACATTTTGAACGCCACCTGTTTCAACACTGAATCCCTCACCATTTTTTTCTGTAAAAACACCCGAGTTGTCTCCCCTAGTTTCGAACTATGAGACCCACGGTTATGCTCCCTAGCAAAATTTTCATCGAATGGTGAACCCAGAAATAGTTACAAACAATAATGGCAACACCCTTCGACTAAACTGTACACTTTTTTTACTAGATCAGCGGCTTGGCCTAATACCAACGTCTTTAGGCCTCATGCAAGGACGTAACAAAAGATGGAATTACAGCGTTTAAACACAGTACGGCATCTGCATTCATGAACTTCGACACATTTACCACGAATACACTGCAACTGTGGTGAGGATGCCAAATTTTGCTCGTCATAGGTCAAACCAGTAGCGTAAATGTTAGCTGCATTTAGTATCATAATCATACAATTTCACTATTTCCGGCTTATCGGTGACCTAAAATTTCTCCTTTAAGAAGTATTATTTTAAATTTGTACCACTGGAAAGCGGAATTTCGGACATAACTATTGTTATAATGCAGCTTATAAGTTTTCGAAGAGAAGTATTACAGCTTGCATTTTTGACGTTAAGCATCGGAGAAATGCGACAGTGCCAGAGATCACATCACGCCAAAACATGACTAAACGATGAGAAATCTGTAAAACATGAGAAACAAACAGTATATTCACATTGCCTTCATTAAAAATTTACGCCATTGCTGCACAGACAATAGCAGCACCGGCTGAAAAGAAAAAATTGAGACAGTGGATTACATAGTTAGAGCTTACGCGTTACATAAAAATGGGGATGAAAAATTATTTTTCAAGTAATGAACTATCATAACAAGTTTCCTAGCTCCGTTGGCTTAGGGGTAGACGGTTTCGGCGGCGCGAAGGGAGGGAAACCCAAGTCGTAACCAAAAATTATCTCCAATCTTTCCCTTCTTATAATTTTGCCACAAAATCCTTAATTTTTGAAATTTTGCTCTAAACAAAACAACAACTCACTACTCTTTCCGGTAAACTTTGGCTCCGGTTGTGGCGGTGGAGCTGGCTTGTCGGCTGTTTCTTGTGCAGAACTTGCAGTAGTATCTTCTGTAGTAGCGGCCGGCTCCGAGGTCTCAGCAGGCGCATTTTCAGCCGCCGCAGGTGTTGTCGTGTCAGTGGTTGTTGCTTCCTGCTGTTCGCCTTCCGCTGCTGGTTTTTCTTCTGAGTTGACCATTGTGAATGAATATTTAGTTAGATAAAATATGTCTCAAATATCACTAAATAATTTATACACTGCACTATTGTTAATCAGTAGTTAGCTAACGGGAAAGTTGAGCTATTTAGTTGTAGTGAAAAAATCTGTAATCTCGCCTGAAAATTATTGCATTATATAAATACTTTCTACGACGTAAAACGCCCGAATCTGTCAAAAAACAGAATACAGTATCAATTCTCCAAAACTAGAGTAGGAGCACATACATATATACCTTTGTTAGGAGGAGCAAATACGTTTGTTTATACGTTCTTAAGCATTTTGGAACAAAACATAGATTATTCAATTTGCAACACTTGACAGTTGTTATTTTAGGATTTAGAGCATATAAGTGCTTTAGATAAATCAGCATGAACATTCATACAAAAAACGTATGAAATACACGCTTTACGCATATTTGGATGCCAAGGCTGGTGTGAGTGTTTAGAAATGTATATATATAGCTATATGTTTTACGCAACTCTAAAAGTTTAATCTCTGCATTCCGTAACAATTTATGTAAATACACGTGAATCCAAAAATTTATGCGTTTTTATTGTAGCTATCAGTGACGGTTCAACATCCCTGTAAGCACAAGACGATAACCTTTGTTCATAGGCGTCGGAAAACCATATTTAGCCCGTGAAGGCTCCGCACCCCGCACCCCCTCCCACCACCAAAAATTGGGCTAACATTGGCAAAAATGAAGGAGGTCCTTGGGGAGAGCTCTACCACTAAAGACTTCGCGAAACCCTGCCTGCCGACCGTCAGCGCCACCTAGCCGATGGACCTTCAACATCTATATATGCCTTAGTTACAGTGTAATTGTAATGAATGCTTCAATATTGCTGTTAAAATCACAGTTAACGGTTTGTTGTTGGCCTTGACGTAAGTTTTACGAAAAACGCGTGCAACTTACAGAAAAGCTATAAGAAAATAAATAAGTTTAACCGCTAAGTTATATATACATATATATATATTTGATTTATCCGCCTTCTTCAAAATTAAGGGTGAACCGCTGCGGTTGTTCGCAGGTCATGACCGATAACCAAAGCACACCTAGTACCTATCAAATGACAAAGTAGGAAAACTACACTTACATGTAACCTACAAATATTTGCAAGGGCTACAGGTAATTGCTGGTTGCAATTACCTTGTGGATAAACTCAATGGTGGCAGCTAGTTAGTCGGAAGGCGAGTGTGGGCTAAGTTAGTGCAGTTAATATGTGTATTGCGCATTATGTACCAAACTAAGCCTTATACCCGGTTCAAGCAATGCATTACATAATGGTATCGTCCCACGACTATAACTAAATTTCAAAACCACAAGATCATCTGTTTATTTTAAGTGTGAAAAAATTCATATATATACGAGTTTTAAAAATAATTTGAAAGATCATTTTTCGCGATATAAATGCAAATCTTAGTGCTTGGTTCATTGAATGAATACTAATCAGCTATTATTATCACTTTCAACTTCTTCAGCTAATCCAGTACTTTACGCACAGTTAAAGTGAAAAAATTCCTAAATTTAACTACGTATGTATTTATGATACAATATTAGGTATATATATACAGTTAGAACGAGGCACCGTTAAAGAGCAATCCTATGCGCAAGTGTCAGTTTAAACCATTGAAATCAATATATTTACACACACAATAAATAATTCTATAAAAATAATACTGCCAACCTATAAAAACAAAAAATTCTGTCATATTTAAAAATTTTAAATCAGAATTTAGAATTTTAAAAATGAAACTTTTGCATTAAATGTGGGTTCATAGCCCGAAAGCTGCTGTCCTGACGCAGAATTGTGTGAATAAGAAGTTATAGCTTTCTACAAAAATTTAGCGAAGGACATTCGTTTTTGGTCCGACAACCATGTGAACAGTTATAACATTAATGCTTGAGTATGAACCCCATAATATGGCTAAAATCACAAAATATCTAATGCGTGTCAGTTTTGTAAAAATTTAAATAAGAAATTATATCTACAACGCAAACGCAAAACTAAGCTTATCCCTTTCATGCTAACCACTGAGCTACCTGAGAGCTATTGCTCGGTTGCTTAACGAATCTCACCAGTTGAGCGGACAGCTATGTGCGTACAAACCTATATAACGCGATAAGGTTAGCATATACAAAGCGGTGCAATATGCGCTGACGCCAAATTGGGAAAGTTGGGCAAGAAATTGTTGGAACAAGACATTATTCAAGCTAAAACCCCAAAAATACAATGAACAATTATATATATCTGGGGTTGCCATGGGCCGGTCAAGTTCGGGGGGGCCGAACCGGGGGGCGAAAAATCTCGGGGGGGGCATGAACTTGGGGGCAAAAAATCTCGGGGGGTGGGGGCAATTTTTTTAAAAATTTGCCACAATTCCTCAACAACGTGATTTACCTACATCTTCCAACATGTATACTTTTAATTTCAGGTACCCGGTAGCGGTACAGGTACTTATCCCACCTGTATACTTATTTTAGGTGCCCGGTCACCAATGCAGGTGCTCCAACGCCACTATATTCTATTTTTATTTTGTTTCAGCGTTTCAGAAAGGGTATAGTGGTAGTAGTAGTTGAACTAATACGTATTAGTTACTATTGTTTGTATCAGCTGCATTTAGTATTAGCAATGACTGGCCGCCAACCTAGTGGCAAAGGACGTAAACAGTTAACTGACTGGTTTAGTAGTAGTAAACGCCAGCGAACTGGCGACAATAATAATACAGCAGTGACAGTAGTAGCAACAGCAACAACAGCAGTAGCTGCAGCAACGACAGCAGCAGCTACAGCAACGACAGCAGCATCAGCAGACGACCGTTCCGAAGTTATTATTGGTTAGTCAAATGTTTATTGACGATAGAAGAAAGCTGCTGAAGTTACCCATAGTGCGAGAGTGCTGAAGTTCCCCATAGAAGTTCATTGCCTTTTTTGTATTATTACTGTGTGAGTGTCTAAGTTTATGAAATATTGTTAGTTTCTTATCTCTGTTCCAGAAGAAATAGTGGTGGAAGTCGAACCATGGACTACGACAGTGCAGCAACGACCAACACCGTCACTAACGCCGGCGTCATCAGATATAATACCGATTGGTGGATCAGCGTCGAACGACGACAGCAGCGATGTGTCCTTCCGGAGGAGCCCTCCAGCCACCCAGCAACAGCAGCAACGTCAACGGGGCACGGTGCCGGAGCCAGCAGCTGCAGCTGCCGACAGTGAGTTTCTACTAGTTGTAATGTTATAATAACTTTGTTTTTAGCGCTCGTTTGCTCGATAAACACGCTCGCTCGGTTAGCTCACCCGCTCGCGTTCGCTCGATTAGCAAGCTCATTTTTTACATCAAAAATTTCATGACACTTATGATGACATATTTTATTTAAGCTTCTGGCCGCCAACGTGATCCGGATGCATTTGTTGTCTTGGCGGTTGAGGAAGTGTTGGTGAGGGCTAAGCTGCGGCAGCAGGCACCTGCTCCCACCGGAACCCCCCTACCTAGTAGTAGCGGCTCAGAGTCGTCTTCCGTTCAGTCAGCGAAAAAATCAAAGCATCGATCGACTTATGATACTACGTGGAAGCGGACATATCCATGGTTGCATGAAGTGCGCGATCCACCCGAGGCGCTCGAAGGGCCTGTTGTGGGTCTTCTGTGTGATGTTTGCCGTGTTCATGCCGCAAAATGCTCCAAATCTCAGTTTCGCCGGATCGCACAACGATCGAAGGAGATGTTCGTTAACGAAATGTTTACCAAGTGGGATAAAGCCAGCGAGAAACTGTTTCACCATGAATTCGGCGATGCCTCAGCGAAGTCTGACAAATATCCTAAGCAAAGCAACTACGGAAGTGACCAAGCAAAAGCAGCGCTTCGTAACAACCCAAATTCTGGTTTCACAGAAACTCCGCATTTGGCCTGGTACCGTGAAGATCGTGAACGGCTTCAGCGTGATAAAAAGGGTTAGATGTTATGACGGCTGTCCGTAATGTTGGCGAAGAAGCAGCTGAAAAGAATCGGAACAGTATCGGAACAATGTTGCGGCTGACGATAAAGCTCATTGAGCAGAAGTCCGGAATCTATTACCGTTTCCGTCGTGAAGTCAATTTTTTGCAAATTGCTGATTGTCCGAGCGCATTGTGGCTAAAAGGCCGCTATACGTCGAAGCGATCGATTGATGACTACGTGAGAGCTCTGCATTTGACTGTGCTGTACGGGATGTACCGTGAACTGTGCTCGTCTTGCCTGGATGCCGAAGAGCCGTCATTCTCAGTGCTGGTAGATGTTGCTTCTACATCGCGGACGCGTGAGTGGGTCGCTATTTGCATTCAATACGTTTACGTGCCAGCTACCGAAAGTGCTGAAGTGTGTCAACGTGTGCTGCGAGTAGTCCGGATTACGTCGAAGACTGGTCAGTCGCTGACGCAGGCTATTGTGGACGCCGTCGATTGGTTCAACGGAGAAATGGCATATCTCTTCGATCATTGTCCGCAGTTATTCGGGCCAGCCGGTCCGAAACGATTGCGCCTGGCTAACTGTACATCATTTGGATCCGACGGTGGTGGCGGCGTGCGGTCGAAGCATATCAGTGTCAATTCCCGAATCAAAGAGCACAACCCGCGAATTGTGGACTGGTGGTGTGGAACCCACCGAGGGCAACTCGCTTCCAAGCGTGCGTCATTAACGTGCTCGAAGTTTGCGGCCGATCACTACAACGCTACGCTCCACCTACAGCAACTACTAACGATGTCAGCCGAAGTGAACGACATTTTCAAAAACTCTCAGGTTGCAGTTGGTGATCGGGAGCCAGGCAAAGAGATGACATTTGTTGACCGACCGATGAACAAATGGGAATCCGAGAAGGATGCTCTCGACAAGGAAGCCCTTCTACACAAGTCGATATCTCATGCAATTGTCGAAATAGAAAGCACGTCGCACAATCCAGCCAGTAGAAGATTTTCGTCGCACTACCTGTGCAGAACTGTCGTTCGGCCGACGCGAATAGCGTACGTTGCTATCAAACGGGACATTTTACAAGTGGTCGTTGCCTTCATTCGAAAAACCGAAGTGCTCGGAATTGATTTGGGGAGCTACGAACGTGCCGTGACAGTTTGTTTGCAGGATCTTAACCGCCTCGTGAACAATGATGGTCCGAATTACATGACATGTAAACGCGCATGTCACGCAGGAACATACGACTCTTTTCGCGATACCGGTGATGCGGATTGGGAAACGATATTTCAACAGTGTGACGAACATCGCCGCCAAATCGCTCAAAGTTTCGTCGATCAATTCAATCTGTACCACAACGACGACACCAATAAGCTGTTCAAGGGATACAGTTTGTTGTCGTTCGAAAATCTCTCCATGCATGTTCACCGCCGCGATGAGCAATTGCCGTTGGACTACGGTGAGGCTGAAGAACGCTATCTGGCTGACTTTTTTTGTGAACAAGTGTCGTTCAAGGCTCAGTGGCCTGAAGCGAAAGGTCAAGTCTTCACTGTGCCCCCCATCGACTCACGTGAATCTTTGCGGGATTATCTGTCGGATTTTCTACAGCTGTTACAGTCGTTTATCGGCCGGGTGGATTCTCGAACTGAAAGACCTTGGAGGACCCGTGATGTACTGTTGCAACTGTTGAAGACGAATCCGTACCCGATGGCTACACCCATGATCCGAAAAATGGTGAAAAGCTATTTGGAACTCCCGCTGTCGACTGCGCATGTCGAGTGTGTTTTCTCCGCCCTGAGTCTACTGGAAACGCGTCTGTGTCGCAGCAGAACTTCTCGTACGGTGAACGCCTTCATCACGTCCATCATGGAGGCGCAGCGATTTGAACAATTCGACGTTGGCCTGGCTGTGGATATCTGGGCCTTCTGTGATCAACGGCGCGCTTTGGTTGTTTCGCCGCCCAAATGTGATTGGAAAACACGTGACCTGCATTTCTTGCGCAGTATGCAGCTTAAGCAGCGGGGCCGCTTCAAACGATTCATTCAACGGCAGAAGCAGCAAGATCGTATTTTTGCAGCCATCAATCCGGTGGAAGTGGAGGAACAGCACCGAATTGAGAGCGGTGATGATGTCGACATCGTTCTTGACGAGCAAGACGATGTGCTCAATGTGTCTGCTGAATTCAGCGGATTCAGGGAATCAGAAGTGCCTGGCGTCCGCGGGGGCGATGATGATGAGGGCAGCGGATACGACGGATCGTCGTCTGAAACGGAAGACGACGCTGGTGCTGCCGGGGACGGAGCGATGTGCTCTGATTAAGCAGAGCTTCAGTTTCGACGTTTTGTAAAAAAATATAAAATACAAAAAAAACAAAAAATACAAAAGCTTCAATGTCAAAAAAATCAAAAAATACAAAAGCTTAAATGTCAAAAAAAATAAATCCCCCTTCCCCTTCCCAAAAGTTCTCACCTCCACATCCCACGCCGCGAGAACAACTGCACAACAACAGCAACAACAAATGGCAACAGCGATGTCTTGTTTGTCGCGATTATCGATCGTCATCTTTATCTGGTGAGCTTTTTACATACATAAGTGCTCTTACTTAATTAAGTGACGATCGATGGAACCATGGATTTAGGTAAACTGGTAAGAGGCGCTGCCCCGCAGGGCGAAAATTTGAAATTTTTACTCAGAAAGTATGAAATTTGGCCCAAAAAATATCGCAAATAAATATTGGCTCAGAGTGTTTTGGGGCACAAAATTCGAAGGGGGGGCCGAAGGGGCGACCCCCCCCCGGGGGCAAGCCCAGGCACAGATTTTATCGATATTTTATTCGAGAAAACTCCGCGTACCGGGGCAACCCCCACCATAACCCCCCCAACACCCGTAACCGCGACGCTACCAACCCACAACTACCCCCACACCAAAAAATAATTTTGTATTAATGAAATAACATTGGAAATACATCGTTTGTTATTCAGTTGCAAAGGTAAAGAATTCTTGGATAAAATGCTATCAGCCATCGATGCATGAGGCAGATCAGTACCTGAATAAATATCCTAATCAGATCATGTTAGACTAACAATTTGATTACTGAACCACACGCAGCGCGACCCTGGCGATCGGGTCATTGACAACGACTACCGACAAGGTCAACATGTGAAGCCAGATAGAAATGTCATTTAATTCTTTAACTCTTACAAAAATTAAATAATTCTTGCTAAAACTGAGTTGCAAAAATTATATAATCCTTGCTAAAGTTGAGTTGCAAAAATTATATAATCCTTGCTTAAATTGAGTTGCAAAAATTATATAATCCTTGCTAAAATAGATTCGAAAAATATATATTATATCTAAATTTATATAAAAAAATTATAAAAAAATATACAAAATTAGGTAAAAAAAAGTTAAAAAACCTTTATAAAACTTAATAAAAAAAAAGCAAAACCAACAAAAACAGACTGCAAAAAGCAACCAGCAACCGCTCACAAAAAGCAATATAATCCTTGCTAAAATTGAGTTGCAAAAATTATAATATCCTTGCTAAAATTGAGTTGCAAAAATTATATAATCCTTGGTAAAATTGAGTTGCAAAAATTATATAATCCTTGCTAACGTTATCAAAATTTTTTATATTTAAGCAAGCATATATTTCAACTCGATTCTGCATAAACAAAATGGTTTTGAAATGAAAGAACTCTAAACCCGTGATCTAAACCCCCGACAGAACTTGTAAGAACAGCATACAAATAACGAACGCACAAAACCAATTTAAACTTGCATGATTTTGGCCATTAGTATATTTGCCTACATAGAGTACATATGTATGATGTATATAAATACGTTGCGTTGGTAATCTTTGATGTGTTGAACCCAGGACTGCCTACGGAACGCTCAAGCTATTACATGTATATCTGCATGTATATATAAGCTATAGGTAGGGTGTGTTTTATCTAGACCCAATTAATGATATTAGAAATTGGAGTTTCCTATTTGCATACACACGCGAAAACTACATTAAAATCCATGCTCACCACTGGCAACACAGGCTCAGATTAATGAGCGTCTCTCAATGGCTGGCGAATGCGTATAAGCGATTATTGACTATTTATTTAGCATATATACACAAGCGAACAAAAATAAATAGCGCACAGTTAATGACATTGTCGACGAATAAGTCTTCATAATAAGGAATATAAAATACATAATAAAAGGCGTGATAATATGCAATTTTTCGCATGTACATTTAATATACCTGACTGAATAAAGGCTCACAGAAATTTGGTGTATTACATGTGCAATCCATATATTTATGAAAGTTGTATGTAATGATCAGTGCAACAGCAGAGAAATATATATATATAGAATCTCGTAGCAAGTGGAAATCCGGTGATAATTTAAATGTATATTTTTTCTCGAAACAACTGCAATCGAAGTATAAAAGGAGCCAGAGTAGCGTCGTGAACCATTTTGAGTAGGGTTGCATAATAGGGGCCAGCAAATTCACACAAAACAGTTGACGGTCAACTGTAGTAAATTTACCACTAGTAGACCGTAATACACCCCCAGGACAGGTCATCCCCCCAGTCACGAAAATAGATCGCCGCCCCTGAGTTGACCGCCAGTTATTTGAGGAAATTTTTCTAGAGTCCTCATAAAGATAGATGCACCTGCAAAACTTGAAATAATACCAAAATATTATTTCATCTCTCCTGCACATAAATAATCTACGTATAAACATCGTTGAATCTGGAAAACAATATTAATAATAACAACAAAATAAATCTGCTTTAAGCAGAAATTAATACCCCTGGCTTGCATTAAACGTTCGCCAAACTTAAAACAAAGCGAGCCTAGACTTTGTGTCAGTATGTCGTGTTTTCTCCGACACTTTTGGATTATATATACCTACTTTCTAAATATAAACATAATATACAAACACAAGAAGAAAGTGCAAGACTAAGACAAGACAAGACATAAAATATGTTTACGTATATGTATGAATGTAGATATTAGAAATGCCATTATATAGATTATATTTTACAGCTAAGAAATGGTAGCCAATTATAGTGAGTGTGTGTCAAAACAAGAAACTTTAGTAGATGGAACTAATTGTGTATTTCTATTAGCAACCTGTTTTACCTTATGCAACATTCATATAATCACATGCTTTTTGCGACATAAAACAAACCCCTTAGCTATATCATACCTGTATATATGCGTAGGAGATAGAGCCATAGCGATCGAACCCATTACGCCACCAATGAGAAATATTACAACATGAGAATAACAGGGACTACTCTATTAAGAAACATTGGGGAAATCTGGGAAAAAGCAATGGCTATTAAATCGGCGTGTCCAATCCTCCTTCCCGGAACCATTTACCTTAACGGAGCAATGACCTATATGTAGTATATATACTTATTAAATAAATACGTTGAAAGTACGTATATATAACAAGTTATTGTTGAACAAGTATTCCCACAACATTGCAGGTGAACTGTAGTTTATGAACACGGTTTTAAGCATTCATTTTGTTGACCGCTTCAGAGAAATCGCTTTGCCTATTCGAATTAGACTGGTTTCCAAAATTGGATATTAAAATTACATCCTATTTTTGGTGTAGCCAATATAGCTGGCGGCTGACGTGGAATGTGTGCTACGCCGTTGTCGATATACAAAGCCTGAAACTAAGAAGTTCCCTGTGTGAGTTATATATACAATAAGCCTAGGCCTAAGTTGGGTGTGCCGCCCTCCGAATCCCACACTTTAAGCCGTTCTTTTTCTAACGATATAACGTCCAGCCCATAAAGGTGACATAGGCCTTCGGTGTTATACCGAAAACATCTATTTTTTGAAGCTTATTAAACAACAAATCAACATAAAGAAATCCGGCCTTTTTATCAACATTTTTGGCAGCAAAATATATATGCTGCTAAAATATGGCTGATATTTCCATTTCATAAATTTAGCACTCATCATGTCGAGCTCGAAGCACAGACAACAGGATACCAATTATAGCAGGTATACCCGCAACTAATGAGAAACTAACAACGTATATATATGAGAAACTTAATTTAAGCACAAGCAGGCGGTAAAGGCAGAGTGTATAATATATGTATTAGAGACAGCAGTCGGGTGAGATCAAATTCGGATCCAGGTATTACCCAACAATGCTATCGCATACCATGTTCTATATGTGGGCAGTAAGTCAATTTTGCGCAATTCCAGTGCAAGATTTGAGGGGTACGGCTGTGGTCAGGGAAAATACTTGTGTAATACATGTGCTATCAGTTTAAGCACAGCGCCAAATGCACTTGAACGCATATTTTTAAACATCTTCCAGTGTTTTCATTACCAATATTTTGTTTATAGAATATGTTTTATGCATATTCGAAGACCGCAGATGGGTCGCGTCTCTAATATATAAGTGTAATCAAAAGACGGATTAATATACCGATATTCGAACATAGAATCGGTGATAAGATAGATGACCGCAACGTCAAAAAGACGAGACACGATCGACAAATGGAAATCGCTGAATCAATGAATCTGTTGACACACAGCGAAATGGCTTTCACAACAGTAATAACCTCGCTCAGCATAAGGAATAAAGCTAAGCGCTTTAGCCAAAGCATATGCTACATTATTTTTCGTAGTCAATTGAGTTAGTTTCACAATACGTTGTAGAGGTGAAAACGGGCATTTTCCGGTCCGGCCCGTTGAAATCGAGGTCGACATGGCCTGGAGCTGCAAAATTTCTGCCCAATCAGGCCCGCTTGTAAACCGGGTGTACGTAAGCTCAATATAAAGGATACAGGCGATAATAAAGATAAAAAATATAATTTGAAGTGAGCCTGAAATTCTTAAAAAGAACCTGATTATCGAATTATGTACTAATCATTCGGTTTTTGACTGAACTGAGAACGATGCGAAATTTTTCGTCCGACCCGGTCCGCTGGAAATCGAGGTCGGCCGAGATATACATCATTTCGGCCTGGATGTGCAACATACCTGCGCGTTCGTAGCCACGTATCGGGCCGCCCAGTCAGGCCCGCGGGCCGAGATTCTCACCTATGATACGTAGTAGTAAACAATTGCTGAAACTTGTAATCAATATAAATATAGTTGAAAAAATCAAACAATAAAACTTTACCATTATTATTACAATAACATTTCATTCGGAATAAAGTCTGTATAAATAAATCGATCCATCGATCGATTTGAAACATGAATCACCGCCGTATAAATAAACAACACAAATACAGTCAGTCTCAGTCAAATCAACCACTACTATAGGCTATGCTCAAGTGCTGTAACTTGTAACAAACAACTACTAAATCCACATTTTTTCCAAACAATTTTTGTTATTACACCCGTTTCGTTCGTCGTACGCTAGGGTTAGTGTTCTCGTTCGCTCCAGTTCGAAATAAAATAGAACTAAATAAAATGTGAAATTTCATATATATCTTTTGTTGTTATTTATATATATATATATCAATATACATCACAATTATATATACAATTATATATATATATATATCTTTTGTTGTTATTTATATATATATCAATATACATCACAATTATATATACTGAACGTTTGATAATTTATTTATCCTTGGTTAGTATCGCAATAAATAATAACTATATATAATAACCCAACCAACATCACTCAAATCAGAAGCGGCGTAACTCCCATCCGAAGATATTTTGAATTACCGATCCAAAAATGTTTCTTTTAGAAACAACGGGTTCTTATATGTACAAACTTAACCCAAGGGCTCAGCAAGAGGAACCTCCAATAGCATCCCTGCATACAACGAATATATAATGCAATTTAACAAAATATTTTCTAAACTTTTGCAATTGGGAAAAACTTTCGTGGAAAACATATATACAGCAACTGGCTTCTATAATGGTAGCAACGCATCAAAAGTCATAATCCTTTCACACACTCATTCAAGCTGAAAAGCACTATTTTTGCATCGATACGCTAGTAAACTTTACCCTAGAGATAAGAGACGTATTTAGTTTAGTATTTTCCCGTGAGTGAAGGCATACACATTGTGACTATAATCTGCCCACTACATTGGCTTTACTTTTAACACATTGACGATTGTCATTGCATACACAGTTACTGACAAAAATTTTCTACCGCTCCATCGAATTTCGATTATTGTGTTCCGGTATAGACAGGGGGCGTAGAAAATTGATGAAAAATTTGTTGCAATTAATTGGCCCAATTAATTGATTGGTCATGATTTTACAAATATTTAATTGGATTGGATTTGGTTGGATTCTAATTAATTGGACTACGTGCTTGGACGCATAACTAAATGCCAGCGAATAACCGGAACCGAAATTTAACGGAACGGGAACCAGCAACCGGAACCGTTCATTTAAACCGGATCCGGAGCCTGGTATTCGAAACTTATATATAGTAAAACAGATGAAGGAAGAAATGAAGGTATAGTGGATTTAAAATGTATTAAAAATAACTTTTAGGCTAAACTTAATGTATTGCGATGGCATTATTGCCTTTCTGAAACTAACTTGCTGAGGAAGCTAATAATGTTTATTTATCGAATAATATTTCGGTTTTTGGACACACAGAGCAAAAGATGTCTTCCACTATACGCCCTTGCGTATAGTGCGTCAAATTCAATGCGCAATGCCCATGGAGCGTAGAATAAACACTTTCGCCCTGTCTCCAATCGCCTCCCTTTTCTACACATACGTTTGTTACATGTTGTTCTGTAGAAAACTTGAAATTATTGGTTATTTGCACTCAACCTGGTAACATAAAAGAAGTCACAACTCACAGATGAAAGCATATCACTATGCTTCAACGTTGAATCACGCTCCGACGCTCGTATCGACTTAAAACTTTCAAGTCTCAGAGTAATTGTAAAATAAATTGTTGGAAAAAAAACAACAAATATATCACAAGAATGAATTTATATACCTCAGGTTAAACAGCTGAGTCACTACTGTAAATAAGTTTCAGTGGTTTAAGATGTAACAGAAAGTATGCATTACTACTTCAGATGTTATCAATGTTCAATAAATTACGTATACAGACCAAAAAACAACATTAGCCCAACGTCGTCTTGGTATAAAGCACAGAATTCCGATTTCTTTTACTGCGTGGCATATCAATACGTGTAGAACCTCAATTCCAAAATATCTAAAAGTTAGTTCATTAGCAAAGAAGGTTCATAATGCGCTAATCCAGTATTTTATGGACGCCTACAGAGCCAGAACTTTACTGGACGCGAATGGCCAACAAACATGCATATAAGAAAAGCAAACAATCGGAATATCATGGCAATTGGGCACATGACTCACGATTCCGCATCGGATGACGCGGTGGTCATGTTGCTGATTGCATAGCAGTGCCAATCAAACGCAAGACGAGTTCTTTTCCATTATCCCCCCACAGCCGGCATCTCCCCAAAAATGGTCTGATTCTGGAAATTTTGGTATTTTGTAATCCTCGAGACCTCCCCTGATCATTCCGACTAAACATTGAATTTTTAAAATTTTACATTTTTTTCGATATTTTTGGGAACCCAAAATTTTTTTTTCAAAATTCGATTTTTACTCATCATTCGACGCGGTTTGACGAGCTGAGTGTAATGGTGTTATTTATAACGAGATCAGATAAAAGCATCCGAAGTTATGGCCAAAACCAGTTCAAATGCTGAGCATCTAAGCCTCCTATATTTTTGGCCATAACTTAGGATCGCGTTAGATATAACACCATTACACTCAGTTCCTCAGGACGAGTCGAACGGTAGGTAAAAATCCAATTTTTAAGAAAAAATTTTTGGGTTCCCAAGGGACCCTTGGGACCCAAAAATCTAAGATTTTAAAAATTCGATTTTTTTGGTCGAAATGATCAGGAGAGGTCTCGACGATCAGAAAAACATCAAAATTTCCAGAATCTGACCATCTTTGGGCAAACGCGGGCTGGGGGATAATGGAAAAGAACCGCAAGACGAACGCACATCAGTTGTTCCAAACCCTTATCATTTCCTTTGTCAATAGGAGGAAACAGTATCTTGTCAATCGGAGGAAACAGTATCCGTATATTTCTGCTTAAAAATGTTAAATCTTCACTATACCCAAAACAGTGTAACACGACGAAATTAATAAACCCGGAAACGGAAGATTACTTGTTTAGTTTTTCTCTTAAATCGCTTAGCTAATCCGATATATATAAAATTTTAAAATCATAAACAACAAACGCTTTATTAGCTATGAAGCACCTACTAATCTCAACACAAAAACGATACAATACAGTCAGAAATAGATAAGCTAACACTCAACAAAATTATGAAATTTACTGTATCTATAAATAATAAAACTAGTCAGTCAGCAGTATCTACATACATATGTATGACAGAGAATGACTATGACAGTTGTCATTAAAAGTATATATGTCTTCGACGTATATATATGCAGATATTTGTACTTAAAGCACAAATAATGTCGCTAACAATATAAAATAAATCTGAAGCATAAGCGCCGCTGTAGTGTATACATAGTCCGATAAATGAAAATAAAACATATACAACCAACCAGTGTAAAAATTACTAATACTGAAACTGAACAGAATGTACAATGACTCAGTCAGATATATTTATATATATATAACCACGCCCGTATTACAGAATAAACAGCTCAATATATGAAATAAAACGATGACACACAACAGCAGCAATCAAACAAAACCCAGAAAGACTCACGTCCTCCGAACAATGACACAAGACACGACAACCCAGAGCCAGCAGCAATGGCAATACCATGACTCAGTTCGATATACTGCTGCATCATATCATAGACCTATACATATTAGTCGTAGTAGACCAGCTAGCAACCATATACTATGTGGTATCAAAGGCCGATAGTGGTTGTAATAGCCTTTCTGTCCAACATTGGACAGCGCGACGAGGGCGGGTGAGGCTCAAATGAAAACAGTCAGGAAGGATTTGTTTGTCAAAAACCGAAGTTGAAGCAAGACGACACCGCGCATCAGCGGCGGCCCATTTATTTCCAATAGCGTGCACGAGCCGCACGACCATAAAAGCCAGTTGGTATATTTAAACCTGCTTCCAACTTCGACGTTCATTTTGCATAAGAACAACACAAGGGGAATATTCAATGAGACGCTGTGTTATTAGAACGATAATTATCTTTCCCGATTACTTCTTTGAACTATTGCTATTATTGTGTTTTAGGATTAAAATAGCCACGAAGAAATCGAGTTTCAGTTTTCTTGCTATATCCACAAACAACATGGGTTCGGCACTTATTTTTACGTAAAATAAATTTCCCCATTATTCAGATGTGCCGCATTTGGAAGCTGAGCGTTAATTAATTGTAACCGAACATAGTGACAAGTTGTGACTGATACATTAATAATCTACTCCACAGACCCTTTGACTTTATCATATCCTCAAAGTCCGAGGTCCCAGAGTTTGGCGTCTGCGGTGCCAGTAAAGGTGTACACAACCTATAGAATGATCCGCGCCTCATCTGGGCAACCCACATATGCCCTATGAGCATGTATGGACTTTATTTACAACCGCAGTACAATTAACCACCATCTTTTGTTAGTATTCACTAATTTAACATCCGATAAATCAGAATATATACACAACAACTTATGTTTCAGATATTGTGTTATGTAAATACTAGTGTTGTACCGGGGCAACAATTCTATCGGGGCTGGGACCGGGGCTAAGCTTGCGCCGGCCGGGGCTTGCCCAAAACTACTATGTGTTCGAATTTCCAGCGCATATAGAGCATATATACTACATATACATACATGCCGACATGGGGTTGGAGGGAGTAAAATCCTCCCTGGGAATCCGGACCCCCCACATAGTGAGGCGAATTCATAGGCGAAAACATTTGACAACTATATACAAGGTTGTTAAATTTCGGCTCCGACAAATCGGATATTTCGCCCTTAACGTTGCTATTGTTGCAGTTGAAGAGATAATGTAATGTGTAATCGAACTGGGTAGACTAATTTTACTGCCACGATTATGTATTATAGTTCAAGTTCCAACCATATGACGCGGAAATAAAACATCCCTGATCAAAAATATTTTTATCAAAAGAAAAACCATATCCAAATTTTTCCGTATTCGTAACAATGTCGTTGAAATGTCAAAAACTCAACACGAATCGTTTTAACATTTTAGCTTATTAGTTTAATAAACTGTACGTTACGAGCTAAAGTTCGTAGTTTCAGGAAGGTGATGTGACATTTTCACTGTCCTAGTTAGTGGCAAGCATTATATCTTCAGCTAAAGCTCCAGATTGTTTCAACTGTTCTACTAGTTCGGTACCAAAAATATTTTTTCTGAAATACTTGCCCCAGCCCCGGCACCTACATTATACGGGGGCTTCGACGTTGCCCCGGCCCGGGGCTAAATTCGTTGTCCCGGTACATCCCTAGTAAATACATGCCACAGTCTACAATTATTGCAGATTTCATATACGTTAAACATTATATATCTCACACTTGTCCAATTGTTCATATAAACCATTGCATGACTTCCACTAGACCAAATAATTTTAAGAAAGTACTTGTTAAAGCAGATTTAATCAAAGTACCTAAAATTTGATCAAAGCCTTTATTCGGACACAAGAGAAGCTGACCCATTTTCTGATTCAACTCTTTTGTTCGCATGGTCAGGCACCCGGGAACGATTTTGAGTCCGGGGGCAAGCAATGATAACACATCTGGACAGGCGAGCTAAGATAAAACACATATGGGGCAAACTAAGATAAAAATGTGTGAGGGGCTAGGTAAGATAGGCGCCCATAGTGAGTGTAACGGGATTACCCAAGGGTCGATCCCCTTTTTCTGGCCATACTCAACTCACTACCAAAGGCGCTTGGAAAATTTAGAGAAGATTGACAGAAATTTGGGAAAATGTACGTAAAACTTTCAAATCTGTTGTATTTTCAGGGTGAGGTTGGGGGGCTGAACAAAGGACGTGTCCCAGCTCGATAGATGGAGGCCGCTTGCCTCGCTGCCCCCCGTTCTCAGGTTCCTGTACCGACTGAGCGAAGCGTTTTTATTTTCTGTCTGTGACCAAAAAAGTCGATGTCCGTCCGTTCGTTAGTTCGTTCGGTCCGACGGATCTCAAGAACCACTGAACCGATTTAAAAAAACTTTTTTGTTTGAAAGACTATCATGTCAGAGTGTGCACCTGATATTTGGGATTAAAAAAATTTGAGTGGTTAATTAGTAATTAGCTAATTAGTTAAGCTTATGCAGCTAAAACAGAGAATTTTGCAATATTTGTCTTATTTATTGAAATAGAATCGTTTCGATCAAACGATTATAGGGTTTTTTGGGTCGAAGAATATATTTGAATAATATTTTTACCAATGATAAAGCCCTATGCCCTATGCAATGTAGTTACAAGAACATAAAATTGAGTACATTCGTAATGCAACAGCCCAAGCTCCGCTCACAAATGTAGTTCCACTACCGACTAGTTTATTGATACTGTGTGAGGATTGTTATATTTTATGTTGTTACTTGTGTAGTGCTGTAAAAGGGTGTTGTAGTCAGGCTATTGTTTAATCGTTGGGCTCGCAATGACGGACCTATTTCTGGATGCAACTTCCTTCAAACAGCTACTTCCGATGACCGGTAATAAACAAACCATAAAGAAATTACGAATATTAAAAACGATTTTCTGAACTACATGGAGGGAAAAACCTCAGAACAATAAATGTGCCCTTGCTCTTGAAGTAATAAATGCCTTTACCGACCGTACAAGGAAAAGGCAGCTCACGTTGCACGCTCGGACAACGTGGTCCCTACTGCACTGAGGTAATGGAAAATCCAATTTTTTATTTTCTATTTCCATGGCAGTAGTGAAGCTTGTATGATAACAACAGCCTGGTTACTGAAAAAATACTTTGGGTTATTTGGCACTTTAGGTATTTTGAAGAAATACTTTAACAAAAATTCTATTGGTAACATGATCGTGGACTTGCCTGTAGGACAAAACTTTGTTGGGTACGTTTCATTGTTAGGATAAAGTAACAAATTTCATTCCTAATGAATGTTTTTAACGTCCATCCAGCAGCCGCACAAAAATCATTTTAGACTAGCTTATAAGTCACATCCATATGTTCCTTCCCGTTTGTTACACTACGATTTTTTAATTAACAGCACTTCTAAACCATAAGCTGCCAAACGAAATTGGTCATTGACAATGACAGACAAGGTAAGTGAGGTCTATTATCAGAAAAAAAGTCTGTTTAACCTCAAACACTGAACCTTAAACAATAGCGAATGCTATATATTTGATACAGCTTTTGTACGATCAAAACCAATTTGTAAACTCTAAAGTTTTTAATTTACGAAAACCCTGTAGATTCCTTATTCGATATCCAGCTACACATAATACTACAAATAATTATCAAAAATTTAAAAAATGTTTCTAAATTCCAGCAATAAGTATTATATAATTTCTTAATTCTATAATTCAGGTCCTCGTATTCAAATTAAGCATCGTAAGCTCGAAACAAGTTGTCGGATACATTTGAACTATCAGATATCAAAAGCTTCCTTGCTACATATTAAGCGAAAGCACGCTAATAGTTGATACCCGAAATAAAACGCAAATAAGCACAGAAAACACGCACATGCGGTGAGCGAGCGAACTTAGTTTTCAATTCCATTCGTGTAGCGATGTTATGCTACAAGGACAAGCATATCAGCACCAAACAACCACCAACTCATTCCTTCCAGTATCACGCCGTTGTTGTTGTAGCAAGCCTCCTCTTAACTCAACCATAACCAACGCTGCTATTTATCGTATACATTCGGGAAAGGCTACTGACGAAGGACATAAAACAAAAACCTATTTTGTCTAAAATGAGACTTTTCTCTTAATGTCGTTCGTTGTCGACTAAAATGCTCTGGGTACACCAATATTACATATCTTTTTCCGTTTGCCATAATAATATTAATACATTTATCATTAATAATTAATACGAGACGAGACGACAGCTAAAGTCTACTACGACTACTACAACAACCACGGATACGGGTTCTCTATGTGACACACATACACATTTTAGGATAGAAATAAAATATATATACAATACAATATATATTTATTTCGCTTATTATTATTCAAACCCACAAATTATGGCATATTTTTTCACTTTTTAGACACATAAAACAAACATACACTGTGCACATAAAGCTGGCAGGAACGTGAGTTTATTAAAAAAAGTGATAATATAGCTTTTAAAGTCAGATACCATCTATATAATATAACCTTAGTTTCGTACTTTCCACAATATTGGTTATTGAGGTTACACAAACATTAAGTGTATGTACAGCGACAAATAATATAATAAACTATATATAGTTTTGATATGCGTCAAATTCGCGTCAGTCATGTAACATTAACCCGATATTAACTGGACAGAATATTCTTGACCAAAAACTTCTAACACTCGTTTTATGGATAACATCCAAGAATTAGGCTTACATCAGATGGTATCATTCCCCACACGAATGGGGAATTGCATTGATCTGGTGTTGACAACGTCACCATTGAATGTGTCAAGCATAACTAGAGGAGGTGAAGAACTTTCCGATCATGCATCGGTTCATTTTCTTCTATCAGGATTTATTAACAGTGATACAGCGAGTCAGCCTATGCTTGTTTACGATTTTAAGAACACTTATTTTCAAAACCTAAATAACTATTTGATTTCAGTTAATTGTTTATATTGTTTTGAACAGGTCATTTACGGTAGAGGAGAAATGGAACATCTTTACACAGATTCTAAACGAAGCTGTTGAAAAATTTGCACCTAAACTAAAAGTAGACTCCAAAAAAGGTAGTTTTAGGTACCATCATTTTATTAGGAAACTGTTCAAACGAAAAGCAAAACTATGGAGGATCAGCAAACTAACCTCAAATTTCGATGACTACAACAAACTTAAGGCTATTGCTCGTCTCAAACGTGCCCGATAAAGAAACGTTATTAACAGTGGGAATCGTAATGATCTTTTTAGAAACGTTAAAAAGAGATTGTACTCCAAATCAAGTATTGGTGCTTTGCGTGCATCAAACGGTGGATTAGTTACTGACGACAAAACTCGCACTGATATTTTGGCGAGCACTTTTGCGTCAGTTTTTGTTGAGGGCGCCGAACAGTATCCAACAGTCCAAACCACTATTGTTTCCGATAATAACTTGTCTTGGGTTACCTTTTCTCCACAAATTGTTCATAAATTTATGGGGTGTTTGAAATCAAAACATAGCCATTCTCCCGGCGGTTATACACAATACTTTCTTAAAAATGCTAGGGATTGTTTCACTCTTGCCCATATTTTCGAGCAATCCTTTGTAAATGCCCGCTTACCAAGAAGCTGGCTATGTCTGACATAGTTCCATTATACAAAAAGGCGATTCATCTCTTGCGTTAAATTATAGACCTATATCATTACTTTCTAACTGTTGTAAAATTATGGAATCCATTATTAATAATCGTATACAGTCTTTTTTGCGTTGGAAATAATTATTCCAAACCAACATGGTTTTGTATCAAAGAAATCAACATGTACCCAGCTGCTTGAATCTGTTAATGATTGGTTAAATGCATTAGACAATGGAAAATCAGTTGATATTGCGTACATTGATTTTGCAAAAGCGTTTGATACCGTTTCGCATGTCAAACTGCATCACAAAATGTCATGTATAGGCTTTACTGGCACACTTTTGAGTTGGATTACTGCTTTTCTCAGCGGAAGGTCGTTCAGAGTTAAATTGAATAATACATATTCAAATTCACAAAAGGTTCTATCTGGAGTGCCTCAAGGCGGCGTCCTAGGGCCTACTTTGTTTCTGATATATATATGATGTTGCTTAAATAATGCCAAGTATAAACTTTTTGCAGACGACGTTAAGTTATATGTTAATACATCAAACTTCAACGATGACAGTGCGCCGACTCATCTTCAGAACGCACTTATTTGCTTAAAATAATGGGCAAAATCCTGGGAACTTTCCATTTCAGTCTCGAAATGCAATATTTTACACTTGGGCAAACACAACCTCAAATTTCAATATAGTTTGCACGGGAATGTAATTCCCTTTGTTTCCGCATGTAAAGACATAGGCATAATAATTAGCTACGACCTCAAATTTGAGACGCACTGCAATGTCATCGTTGCAAAAGCATATCGTGTAATTAATATGTTGTTTAACTGCTTCATTCACTGTAACTCAGAGTCATACACTGTCGCATTTATCGTATGTTCGACCAATATTGTAATATTATAGCCAAGTTTGGTCACCGTGTTATTTGCTCAAAATAGATAAGTTGGAGAAAGTGCAAAGATATTTCACCAGAAAGCTAGCCATACGGCTTGGTATCTACGATATGTCTTATAAGCAAGGGCTAACATACTTCAAGTTAGAACCTCTAGAACTACGTCGTTTAAAACATGACCTCATTCTACTTTTCAAAAGTCTTAATAATGAAATTGATAGCTGTCACAGCTTTTTTGAAATTTCTCACAACACGAATACGCGTGGTCACGGAAGAAAACTAATAAAATCAAAGTTTCATTCAAACTGTTATAAACATAGCTTCGCGGTGAGAACTATCGATGTGTGGAATAAATTGCCTAGTTTTGTTTGCTGCAAACCTCTCGTAGGATCATCCGACAGCAGAAAATGCAAAATACTTTTAAACAAGCTTGACTTGAGCCAGTTTTTACAGTATAATAGAAACCTTTTTTAATAATTATTTGAAATGCTATTTACTCCCTTAATAAATATTGATCTTGCGCTCTATATTTCCACCGAATGTAACTGGACTTGTTCCTTTTCGGTTGAATTTTATGTTTATTAACTTGTCTTTTATTTAAAATTTACTTATGCGTTCATTTTATGATTAGATTTTGTAACCGGTACACCGGAAGTCGGTAAGCAATTGCCTAAGTTTCGAGCTCGTAATGATGGCCTTAACGCCTGATGCAAAACTCGTTACGCTGATTTTCCGCATATCGGTATGTTATTTGTTAATAAACTTCTTTTGTTTGTTTTTGTTTATTTAGGTTTGAACTCACTGGACATTTTTTGTGATTACCACCGATTTTGCACCAAAAAACGAACACCATTAACGACTTGTAGTACAAAAAGTGAACGAAACCTTTGTAGCGGAAATGAGACGGAACCATAAACAGAAAATTTTTTTCATACCAGTCCTTAATATAACCTACAATACCAAAAATACTATCCACAATTCTGTTTACTTACATTCAAAATACTGCATAAAGGGTCATTTTTGTATGATTTGTCATGCATCAAATGTATATATATCACGGATACGCCGGATCGCACTTTGCACTACATCTATTGCTCTAGAGCGGCTTAGTCCCCGATAGCTGCCTACATACAGTACTCGCCAAAAATGATCGTCGCATTTCGAGCGAGTCTCGAGCGAGTGGCTCGCTCGAGATTTCGCAACTATTTAAATTAATAGAAAATTCTATTTTTAGAACAAATTTATTTCGAGCGAGTGTCGAGCGAGCGACAGTAATTTTTGGCGGGTACTGTAGATCTTTAGTATATAAGAACCTAGAAAAATACAATAAATTCATTCATATTGATATGTGTGATACATGCAAGATGGCTTCCAATATCGCAAAGGGAAGGGTGCTTCGAATGCCGCAAAGACAACTCTAATCAGATTTCATGCAATCATTATACACGTTCTTTCATCAAATTAGTTTACACTACCTAAATTGCATACGCACTGCAATGAATCCTCGACATTTCTTAATTTCATACACTTATGTAAATAAAGCCTACCTCGTGCAATAAGAAATGTGTCATTAATGTAAATCTTCATTGTAATAATGCCTATTTTGTGTTGTGTATTAAGGAATGTATCATTAATGCGAAATCTTCATTTTCATAATGCCTACTTTGTGTAAAAAGGAATGCGTTATTAATGCAAATCTTCATGATAACTGAGCAAGCGATAAGACGTGTAATACGTCCCATAAAATGAGCTAGCTTATTCAAAATGGGGGTGAGGACCCCTGGCTTTTTTAGGTGCCCCTGCAAATAAATGGCCGGCCCCGGTTGGGGCCCCTTGAGAAAAATTTTGGCTTCCCCCGGTAAAAACATCCCAAGACCGAAAATTGACAAAATTATTTAAAAAAATCAGTTTCCGAATTGGTTAAAAAGTTGCTTTTAACCTGAATAAAGCCGTTTTTGCACCGTTTCTGAGCCTATTTAGTAACGATTTTAGCGTTTTTCGCTGAAACATTAAATTCCAAAATTTCGCCCCCCCCAATTCATACCCTTTGGCAAAATTTTTAGCGAACTGAGAAGCCGGAACGAGTCTACCTCATATTTTGATTACTATGCAAATTATCAAGTTATCCTTCGAAAACAACACCAAATATTTGGTACAGGTAGAATTTCTTTCAAACATTATATATATAGATAGATATATACGAATTTACGTTTAAAACATCGAACATGAACTTTTTGAGTATTCATTCAAATTCATTGAGCCGTAATATTATCATAAATTCGGCCGTTTCATGTGTGGAAAGTTTGTTTGACACTTTTCAGGCGAAAAGTTCGAATTTTCGGCTGTATCTTGCCTTGTACAAATTTTAGGCTCCTGCCATTTGCATAAAGAGACAGTCATTGACCAATATATGCATTCTGATATAGATATGTAATCGCTTACTTTAACTGCAATTTTTATAACAAAAATTAGTATATATTGGCAATATTGGTATTGATTTCACTTAATTGATATATACACTCCGTTTGGTTTCGAAATATAATATCGTCTCTACTACTAATTCACTGATAGACAACATGGCAAGTTTTTGCAATCCTCCTGTGAACCGTGTCTAGCGTAAACAAAGGAATATTATATCACTCAGAAACAAAGTTCTCGAAAAACAAAAAAGCACGTTACCTAATCTCCGCAATAAGTTGATTGACTAAAAGCAAGAACAAACTGGTTTGCAATGCATTACGCTACACTACACAAATGAGCCGTGTCGTTCACTCCACAGGATTATATACTCTAAAATTGTATCGATGTAAAAAAACCGCATTACTATTTAGTTTCGTATTCTGAATATTTTAAACCTATGTAGACAACTTTTCGCATACAAGAGAAAACAACAGAGAGCGGAAAAGATATGGCTTAAGTGAACGAACTAAAATAAAGGCATTAGAGCATAAATATCACCACGCGGTTGCGGTAGATATCACCACATCTGAAGCACATAATCACCACAAATTTTAAATGTTTCCGCAACTCCTGCTATTATCATACACATGTTGTTTAGATATATAGAAAATTATTTGTTGTTAAAAGCAAGAAATTGGAATTTAGAGTACTTATGAACAGCAAATGAAGAGCTAAACTAATATGGCCCCCACCAATAATTATACCTCAAACTTGAGATAAACCAATAAAATTTACATTAACAGGCTATTACAAAACGTGCGACCACATTATTAAACTAATAAAAAAGAACTGACACAGCCAAAAACCTATGCGCCCTTCACTAAGAGATTAAAAAGTGAAATTAAGTCGCGTTTTAAAAAGTTATCGGCCTAAAAGGTGAGAATTTAGGCTATAAATTTGGATCGCCGCTATAGCCGATATTGAGACAACTCGAGAAGAACGAAGCCCAGCCTAAGACGGCCGATTATATCTGCAATATCTAGGGTCCTACTCTTAAAACCTCTGTGTTCTACAACAACAAACAATAACATAAAACTGAATTATAGTACACTATGGTCACACAGCGCCAAGGAAGAAAAACTGAGTTTTAACATAGCTACCTCGGCATTCCGACGTTTCATCGCACGCTTTTAATACATACACTGCGCTGTTACAAAATATAATTAATGCTAAATAAGCTACACGTCATTGCAACCATGGTTATATACCAGGCACAAGCTATATGAATTCTGAACATAATGACTTTAACATTATAACCAAACCAACCAAAGCTAAATATTCCAACCAACCCGGGTTTCAAAAACTAAAACATATATATATCTTATGCAACATACAACGAGTACAGGACTTGCTCGACTTTTATTACGATTAGTTCACAAACTCCTAAAGACGTCACTCCACTTACTTAGTCAGCCACCGTTCAGTTTCAGTTTATTTGCCAGTACCAAGAGCAACAGTTCGCCAGTTAGTTTCTTCCTCAGCGAAACAGACAGTCAGTGTTCTCAACCAGCGTCGAAGCAAGCTCGTTCTATTTTGATATCCTAGAAGACGAACGTGGTATCAGAAGCAACAACAACTTTGGACTGACTCTTCTGTCCCAGAATTTAATTATCAATCCACAAACCGAATACGCAACATGATGACATACGGATGATATATAAACACGACAGTGGTGGTTTGTTGAAAAGCTTATATATAATAATCAAAACCCAAGACAATAATAAACAGCCACAAAGCTGACAGCAAGTGTCACCCAGACGCTGCCTCTAGGTCTAGCTTAATAACGTTAGACCACGATATCCTCGGTGCCGGACGAACATCAGTTGACACTACAGACAGTCAGGTCTTAGTTGGACTTGTATGAAATGCCATGGTCGTGCATTTTGAAATTAATATACTTTTATTTATCTATTATAAATATTAGTAAATGAGACCATGGTAACCAATCCCAAATTCAATATTGCACAGATTGGCACGCTCATACCAACGCCAAAGCACTGGTTATTTAGAGATAACTGAAAAGTCTACCCCAAATCTAGAACCTATGCCTCGTCGTTCATCGTAAGCATGAACCGAGGTAACCACTGCAGCATTTTATACCTTTTTCTTCCGAGGAAAGAGCCCAGTAAGCTGAGAGACAGAAAGGATTCCGAGTTCCAAGGCTTACCAGCCTGGGTCAAAGCTGAAATTGAATTCCTGACAATAATATCAAATGATGTGCAACAATATCTCGTATTATCCTACGTTGCATCGCAGAATAAGAAATCACAGGTATATATACCTATTTAACTAAAATTTCTATGACTGAAAATATTTTATTAAAAATTAATAGAATATCATGAAGCTTATCTATTATACCACCGTACTCGTAGTCCCAAGTTAACAAAAATGAATCTGAAGTTTCGTTCAAATTTTGTCATCTTTTGGCATAAAACAGTCAACTTACACCTCCTCTTAAGCCCTAGGCGATAAACACAGGAAATGAAAGAATATTTCGATGTAAAGTGTCTGAGAGCAATATTCTGGTTAAATTTACAGTGAATTTGGCCTGAAAATCATGTTTATCTTGGTTTTTTATGTTTGAAACCAGATTGTAAAGTTAAAGATTTCAGTGAAAGTTTAAAACCTTACTATACTAAATTAATTAACAAAATGAGTACACATATAAATAAAATTATAATCATATTACACATTTTCGTTTAAATTTTTTTAAAGGATTATGACGTTTTGGGCCGTGTCAAGCTGGCTTTCGCAAAAAAACTTCAAAAAATATAAAAAGACCCTGATTTGAGGACCCCGGGTTAGGGTGGTGGCCACACAGTGTTCTAATCCTTTTCTCCAGCTAAAACCAAAGACCCACATCTCAGCTAATGCAATTAAATGCAGAAATATGGTTATAAATTGGAACCTAATTTTAAAGGACACTAATAGCGCAGATTACCATTATGGTGGTGCTCCAATTTTGTGCAAAAATGTTTAAGAACTCAAGCCTGGAACTATAAATTTAGTATGTTTGCATGCTCAATTTATTTCTAATTAGCGACAAAGGAAAACATGCATTTTAGTAACATTAACCAATGCTACTGTGCGTTCATTTCACATATGCAGCTCAAACGAATTGGTTGACATGGTTCTCCATGCATAAAATAATTAAGAAAAATATGTCTTAGATGAACATAACACACTAGGTGACAATCCGGGTTATTATGCCGAAGCTGTAGGCTGGCCATGATGATTGCCCTTTACACCACCCATCATCTTATCCGCCTAGACTAGAGTCTAGTACCTGTTTAACGGTACTGCGAAGCAATTGCGGCTGAGTCCCTTGCCCTGACCATAGTATTCGAACTCCTGACTTCACGATTATGAAGCAGGCGCTCTAAACACTCGGCTACGCGGCCACAAGCCACCACGCGACTATTGCGCACATAGACTATGAATGTTCTTCACAGAAAGGTTAAAAAATTCCAGGGTGTCCTATGATTAGAACATGTTCTACCTTATGTTCATTACATAATACATACAACTGGTTTAAGTCCAAACTGGTGGTATAATCTCCGCAATCCAAACCGTACCCGGATGGATTACAGGGTGCCCGCGGCTTCGCAGGCTCAATTTTTCAGGTTTTCAAGTTTTTTTACAAAAATTTTCAGGTTTTTATTTACCGAATTTTTTTTCGCGTTCTTGTAGGCGTCCTAACATCAAACTGCCGACGTAGCATCCGTACTTTTTGCTTGAATATGGCCGATAAATACACATACGTTATATACGATAAATACACTCTTGTTGCTGCTGCGCATCGGTGGCGGTCGCTGATGAGGTTGGGACATCAGATCCATGTGGTAATGCGAGAATGGAAGCTATAGTCTGAGAACCCGACGCAGCCTTAGCTGCAGCAACGTGGCCCGCACCTTTCATATGCTTGTGTAGTGCTTGAACCCCCATGATGCCCAGGTTGACAGATTTGCAGCATAGCGAGCATTTGGCGACATGTATATCAGTCGATTTCTGCAGCCAGTTCTTAAAAGCGAGATAAATTTTGTCGTTGAGCCAAGATTCTTTGAATGAACACCGCATAGTTAATTGTGTATATAGTATGTTACAAAAAAATCACGTTTTAATTCGCCATTTTTCAGTTTTTTTCCATTTTTAAAACTAACGGCCTCGAAAAATCAGGTTTTTCAGGGTTTTTAGTCAAAATCATGTTTTTTCAGGTCGCCGGGCACCCTGGATTACGAATATATATAAGGATCATTTATTATAAGTGTCATAACAGATTTTTAGTTCTTTCTTTGAAAATAAGAAGAAAAGTATGAAATATGGCTATATTATTACTAGTGTAACATATGTGACGTACGTGTTAACTACTAACTAGCTCAAGCATGGACCGAGGTCCGAAGTTCAAAGTCGGGTGGGCAGCAGGCTGTCGGGCGGAATGGCCTTCGGCTTCCCATGAGGAAGTCGTTACGGGGTGGGGTGCGGCGCCGTTACAGGGGTGGACACCTGTCAGGGGTAACCCGTACGCCCCATCAGCATCTATGTACCACTTACCCCTTAACATGTGAAGAAAGCACCCTAAACGATTGGAAAGTGTAATCACTTGCTTAATGACACGATTCAGTATTCTTCAGTGAAAATGGATTTCTCAGTTTTGTTTTTCAAAATGTCTGGCGGTACGAGCTATTGGTAATCAAAATATATTGCGTGGTGTGACTTTTGGTACCCTAGAGTAAGAAACTCGAGACACCTCCTTCCGCCGAAGTGTGCCTGCAGACCCATTGCTACGGTGGCAAGAAGTGCTCTCTCTCGCACCTCCAGTTGCGGGCTCACTTGCTACGACGAAGAGCTGCCTCTCCGCCTTGGAATTGCTCCACCGTCACCTGCTTAGTACCTCTGGCTACGGCACTGCGCACCCGTATCAGTCTATTTGCATAAAAATGTTATTAAAATAATACATACGTACATGCGTTCTTTACGCAAATAATGCTAATCCAAGTCATGACGGTGATGTATCATCCCATGACGGTCGATTCATGAATATTCCAGCTTTAAAAATATTAAGATTCAAAACACAGTAAACGAATTTAACTAAATAAATCTTAAGCAAAAGCGAACCAAATGCATCAGCAACAAAAGTCTTTCATTTGAATAAATATATTGTTTTTTTCGCAGTAATAAGCGTAATTCTTCGTTGATGAAGCTTTATTACCGACCAGACACGAATCCGCATTGCTTTGTGGCTGAAACAACCAATGTGGAGACCGGCAACGATACACATATATCGAAATTGAAACCACCTGCTGCTATCATAGTACAATGACAAAGAATAATGCTTTAAATTATACATGTTCTCGAGGTTGGTGTCGTTTACAGTGCTAGGTATTAAGACTGTTAGCAGTGCCGGTCTGCTAAGCTACACCAAATGCCGGCTACGTACGAATGGTCGCCACTGTCTATCCATTTTTACATTGTTCTTTTCAATCATTGAATCTCGATTACGGCTAAGTTAGATTCTCCACGCACAGTTTATATATCAGTGATAAACTGGAACCGAAATTAGCGACAACCGTAGCTGCAGATTTTAGCAGGAACAGGAACCTGGTTTTATCACTCTGTAAAAACAATACTGCAGAATAAATCAAAGTACAATAACGATTTTATTCTTTCCAGGGGTGCGCGACAGGCTTATAGGATTAAACTGGTTGACCACGTTTGTTCAGTGGTTTTAAACGTAAATTTGTTGAGTCTTTACCACTACGAGGTGCCTTATGTGAAAAGACTAAATTTTGGCAACAAAATATTCAGAGGAATTTTTAAGTTTAAATGTTCGTAAAGCGGTAGAATGGATCTAGAAGATTCGGCGTGGCGGATATGACTAGTGCTGGCGTCCTACATTCTGTAAAGCTATTCCTGAAAACTATGATTTATAAAGTTTGAGTTTCCGTCGTTTTGGTGATCAGGAAAGCCGATTTTAATCACCACGATTATTGTCCTGCACCAGAAGCTATACGTCTATTTTTATGTGACACTGTCTGAAATCCTGTTCTTTGTATAAATTTCACCAATTTCGGCATCATTTGGCACTGACACACGACTGATCACATGCACGTCGACCCCTACACCTTTCTCACACTTGGAAATAAGCTAGTAATATGTGATTAAAATTACAGCTACATTTCTTACAATACATTGGTGCGTTTTGTTACTTTTCTGTACATTTGAAAAGAACCCAGGAAGCTCAATTTGAAACGTTGAAATCGGTTCTTCACACAAATTAATCACACTCGCAAAGTTTCCTCTCTCCAGGATTATACAATTAACAGCAATGTAAAATCCAAATTGCCTTATATTGGTGAGCTACGTTAAAGTGTTCAAGTTTGAAAGTTCCGACAAGTGCGTCTCAGCGAGCCATACAGTGCTATGTACGTTAGGTTAAATAATTTCGTTTGAGAAAAAAAAACAGCAGTTCTACAAAGGCTCAAAAACGGCCATAAGCATCCATATGGCGTTGTTTTGCTAATAAAACATTTCTTACAGAACTGGACGAAAAAATCTTGCGTAAAGTATCTACATATACTACAGGGTTAAAAGGATATTACATGGGAATTTCTTAGTCGGCACCACGAAACTGAAAAGTTAACTATTTTTAAAATTTCTTAAACAAACGACATTAATAAATCCTGATTTTACTGAAGTAGGGGTTTTGGGTATCTTGGAGGACCACATATTCAGGGTCAAAACGACCGAAAACTGATTTTCAATGTTCTTTGCAAAACCGGGTCATGTGGATATCCGTGTTTCGCAGACCATAACTCGCAATAGAGGTGACATTGAAAACGGCATTCCGGAATCAGCTCTCAGGAACTATATACTACTTTGGTGAATATCACTTTTTATGTAGGGTTTTCAGTGCGCTAAATACGATGGTTTGGTTAGGGTCCGGCATGAATACTACGTATCTTTTCATCGTTTATCAGAGCAATTCATCCTCTATAATGCTGCTATTGTGAGTATTTACGACGAAGAGTTCGGTCAAAAGAATTTTTTAAATGATCCCACGGGACCCAAAAAGTAAGAAAACGCAAATATCTCCACAACCACTATATGGATGTTGTCCTGGTCTTTCCACAAATGAGGGAGTGGACCCATAAGCTTCGCGGGATTTTGGCTTCTCTCCCATCTAAGTTTTAGCTTCCCCACAGGTCAAGCTTGCCCTTAATTGTTTTGAGATCAAAAAGGATGGTCCTAACAAAAACGGTTCGAACAATACTCCATACAGCTGCCTATATTATTTTTTTACTATTCAGGGCAAATCCTAAGCGCGGCCTGCAGAAACATACATTTTCAGTAGCTAAATAATAAATATGCAATCAAAGCAAAGATACACCATACACGTATTGTAAATAAAAAAAAGATAAAATGGTATTTATAAAACAAGTTATCTTGAAGGTACGGCTTTCGCTGCAGGTTGTAGCTGCCTTCCAACAGCTCAAGTCTCCAGATGAAATTTTTGCCCATTCGAGAGTCCAGTTATTTTTCTCATTTTGTAGAGCGACTCATCTTCTATACAGCTGCATGTTGTGTTGTGTTATTGCCACTATTGACGCTGCAGGTTTGGGTGAAAATGGGTTTTTCAATGGGACTGAAAGTGGGACTTTTGATTTCAAAAATACATGAATATTTCAATATCTCCGCAATCTTTGCTGCAGGGATGCGTGAAACCGGGTTTTATGTGCCCATAAGACCAAAATACATGAAAACGGCAACGTCTCCGAAACCGCTCGAGGTATGTGGATGTTATTGATATCATTTTGTGTACAGCTATTCATATTCTATGGAGTTGCACATAAGGAGTGATAGTATCAGCTATGGGGCTTGAATAGTTAATGAGATATACACAATAAGCCAGTACATGTCATCAAATGTTCGTGCAACAGCACTGACATTAAGCTCATTTTGCAAGATGATGCTCAATATAGCTGTCCTACTAAATTACTTATTAAAAACTCATAATTCATCACATTAACGAAGAGACAACCTATTACTAGGTCTTGTGACGCAAACAATGGGTTCTTACCTTCTACCAGATCGACGTTACAAGGCTTCCTAGCTTTATGGTGTTATATATATCAAACACAAAGCCTGTTACCGTGATTACACACAATGACAACTATTAGTTGAAACCACGTTCGCATCCATTTCACTCTCGTTTGAGAGATAGTAGTAACAGACTTTTCCAACGTAGAATCGGAGGTAGGGTTTTGGAAAAGGACTCCTAATACCATTGACATCTGCGAAAAGGGAGGCCCATTAAATCTTTATTTCATACATTCACAGCTGCCTAGTAACGAAAATGGTCAACAAATGCTGCGTCGCAAGTCTTAGTAAAATTTGTGGATATTTATTATATTCATGTTTATAAAATGCGAATAATTTTTGGTGTAAATTACTTTCCTTGAGAGTGTAACATTTTTGGTGCAAATCACCCACTCTTTCGCTCAAATGACAAATAAGAAAAAATTTAATCGACCGAAAGTAAGGTTTGCACACCGTTGACATCCAGCTACATCCTTGATCCTACGCAAAAAATGTCGGAATGTTTTATTATGAAACTACTTAATAAATACAGTATCAATTCCTGAACTGACGCAGAGAAGGTCCTCGATACCGAAACTGTCACGGCTCTGATGTTTACTGATACAAAACTTCTAACACACACATGCAGACCATTAGCTAATACGTATATATATATAAAAGACAATGTACAAAATAAAAAAAAACAAACATTGATTGAAACCAAAACGCAATTAATTCAGGTCGATACACAGAATGATCCTATTAAAACAAAAACAAGCTATAACCCAGACGAGTTTAACTGATTCTAGACCAACACCATGAACCAGCGCAAATAGGTCGCAATAACCATAAAATAAAATAAACAACACTTGACGCTGTCGCATAAAGTCTGCAGTCCTAAACTGAAACCCAAGAAACACAGCGAACATGAAAATAATTGAACAACACAGCTAAATATCTTAATGCAAAATGCCTGTTGCTGCGCCCGGAACTGAACGTAAATAATCCTATAATACATTACGTATGTACGAAACACAAAAGCATGCAAAAAGATATACTAAACAAACACATAAACACATTACAAGGAAAAAATAGAGCGACCAGAGCTTCATCAAATAGCGCTCAGGTGAGAAAAATATTGAGCCTTTAAACGAGCGGCTTTTAGTGACGAATCAGAGTTCGATATCAGCGTTGATACTCAGTGCAGCTTTACGGTTGATTCGCTCATCTCGTCGCCTGCAGATTCGTAATGGGGCTGTCTCTAGGGTAGGAAATTTGTCGCAGAAGCCCTGCCCAAACACGGCAATCAAGAGGACGCACCATATATTTTTATACCGTAAACTTCGAAATACGGAAATTTTATTAAGCGAAGCGAAGCGTTTTTGTTTTCGTCGGAGGGGGGAAATTCGGCACCGTCTGTCTGTCCGTTGAATTCCTCAATAACTACTGGGCCGATTTTAAAAAAACTTTTTTTGTTTGAAAGGCCTAATATCGGAAAGGTGCAAGATGTAGATTTTTTTCAAAATTTGCTTTAGTTAATTAGTAATTACGTAATAGCATTTTCAAACAAAAATTGCATATTTTTCAATAAATAATTAGTGTAAAGCTATTATTGCAGTGCATATACTACATCTCGCCGTGGTGAATGTGAATCTGTTGCTTATTTGCTATTCGAGGAAGTTAAAAACATGCTAATTAGTTAGTTGATTAGCTAATTACTAATTTTTAATTAGCTAATTTTTTGAAGATTTTCAAAGTGCTCAAAAATTAATAATAAAGTGCAACCGAGGGTTTTCTATGTCGCTGATCACGAATATGACATTTTTGGAACTTTAAAACCTAGATGTATATGCTAATTATTTGATTAATTAACTAGCTAATTCGGTAATTTTGTGGAAATTTTAAATCACTTCAAAATTGCTAATTTCTTGCGCTCGGAGGTTTTCAATGTTGCTGATTATGAATATGTGGCTTTTAAAACTCTATGATTTTATCATGGGTCCTAATTAGGTAATTAATTAGCTAATTTTTTTAGCTAACGAGTTTTTTGTATGGTGGATTTGACATCCATTGCCTAAAACGTGATACTTATTATATATTGATTAAATAGTTAGTTGAAACAGATGTACACACAAATAAGATACCAAATACTTTGCCTGTTGCTCCGCTCACTTTGTGTAATTTATTACGTTTACTAACATTATTAAAATAGAATGGTATAACCCGTTGTTTTTGGCAATTAATTGCTGAGGTGCACGGATAGTGTATTGACCACAGTAAAAATGGAGCAGGGTCACCATGTAACAACTAGTCGGTAGTGGAACTACATTTATGAGCGAAGCTTGGGCTGTGGCATTACGAATGTACTCAATTTTATGTTCTTGTAACTACATTGCATAGGGCATAGGGCTTTATCATTGGTAAAAATATTATATTTGAATTCTTCGACCCAAAAAACCCTATAATGGTTTGATCGAAACAATTCTATTTCAATAAATAACACAAATATTGCAAAATTCTCTATTTTAGCTACATAAAATTAACTAATTAGCTAATTACTAATTAACCACTCAAAATTTTTTAATCCCAACTATCAGGTGCACACTCTTACATGATAGGCTTTCAAACAAAAAAAGTTTTTAAAATCCGTTCAGTGGTTCTTGAGATTCGTCGGACCGAACGAACGGACGGGCATCGACCTTTTTACTCCTAGACAGAAAATAAAAACGCTTCGCTCGGCTTCGCCGAGCTCCGCTCAATGACAATTAAAATGTAACTAGATTGCTAACACTGTACGCATTCTCACTGCGGTCATTGTTCTCGTTGATAGGGCCGCTAGTATTCATGATCTCTTAGTCTGCCATATAGGACTAAACGAACGCTGCTAGCCAAATATCTCCGCATCTGTGTGCTTGTCTACCAATCTATCTAGTTGTTCAACGTAACATGCTTTTTATGCTGGGCATCGGCGACTTTTAAATATTATTGTAAATGAAGTCAGCTTCATAAGACAATATTAAGATGTTATATGATTTAGTCATTTTGTGTAAGGCAAAAATAAAGCTGGCCATTACACAACCCTGCTTATAAAACTAAATCAACTTGTATTATTCGACTACAAATCGTACTGTCTGGCACCAAGAATCTTAAATTCAAATGACTTAACAATGGGCGAAGAAAAGATATTTATAATGGACAGGTAACTGTTCATATTTCTATTTAGCTTAAAACATTGGATGTTTATAACTCTGCCAAAGCATCTATCATAAAATTTTTTTCGATAATTTCTTTTAACACAGCATTACCTGGTCTACCGAGTGCACAATATTGCTTCGGATACTCAACAGTGGTAAGGTGACCTAATTCGGCCTTATATCAATTCCAAAACCCTATATCATCTAGAAGAGTTAAAGTGATGTAAATTCAAGTCCTCGATCTTTATATTCAATTGGGGCAATGTGTAATAGCAACTCTATGCCCAAAGTGGGCGAGGAATACATAGCTAGCTAACCCGTAAACAAGCCAACTTATATATATGTTCTATTTATTTTTCTGGCAAAGCCTTTCTGCTTTATTCTACGCCACCAGACCAGACAACGATAAGTAATCTTAGGTAGTATGACCATGTTGCAAATCCATATAACTGCTTGCGCTCTATTACACCTGCTCTTGCCTATAGCCAACTGACAGGCCATTAGAATTCTAATGCCTTTATCGATACATCAATCCAGAAGGGTGCCTAAGTATAAATAAGAATTTAACAAAACGCGGAATATTGGACTTCACTTTTGAGAGGAATAGAGCCGCAAAAATGATCAAGTTGTTAAAGCACATAGGTATGTGATTGCCTTCTGGAGGAGTGAACGGTATGGCTCTTTCACGCATTAACCGTCAAACCACTCTTTGAAATCACCATTGCAAGACATGTAACGATCTCTGTAATGGAGCTCTGCACACATGTATGGCTCCATGAGTTGCTATTATAGCCCAATCATCAAAGTATGCTTGAACATACGAACCACAGTTGAGTTTATTTAATTTGACTAGGATTTCATCAACAACATGTGTCCACAGCAATGATTACAAAATTGCTCTATGCGGATAGCCTCTAGCAGCCACAGAGGCAGCACGCAATCACTGAGCTATATAAGACTGCTACTATTTGAAAGTAGGTTACTCAGTAATATACGTAGACCATCATTTCTGCTCCATCTTTCAAAAGCGTTACAGATTTTCACATTTGTATTATCGAAAGGCCCACTGATATCAATATAACACACTAATACAAAATTCCTCCTATTGAAAGAGCTTGTAATTCGTGCAACAACCTCATGTAATGCAGTAACAGCTATGGCAACTGTAAAACAATATGTAATTTAGAGAGATGCACACAGCTATTAGCCACCAAATGCAATCCTTGTTCCTTGAGTAATTGATAATATATATATATATATATATATATATATATATATATATATATATATATATATACCCGATTATTGTTATTCAAATGTTCAGGTATACAGATGATGAATTGCTCTATAAAATGAGATTAAACAAACCTATGTTCAAGGGATTGCCGAGATATTACAATTTTCGTGTGTTTTGGGTCCACATGGGCCCATGGAAAACACTTTTTGATAGAACACTGCAGCGTAAATAACTAGTAAATCGCAAGCAAGGGTGATTCGCAACTTTTTTCATTTTAAAGTTATTTTGTTTAATCACCTGAAACAGGTTGTGTTCGATGAAAATACCACCCTAAAACCTCTTGAACCCTGAACCCATTGAAAACCCTAAAATCTCGTCAACCCTAAACATACCGAAAACAACTGACAACGCATCAAGTATTACTGCTGGTCTATAGATAACCAAACCATAATATTATTCAGCATACCGTAAAATCTATATAGACCATTCTTGATGACATGTAAACAATACGTAACCAAATAACAGAAAACAGACTATATTCTTGAAATCTGGTTCATTGACCCTAAGCCCATTGAAAACCCGCGAAATGTGAACCGCGGACACTAGATAACCATATCATCATATTCAGCCTTAAGAAATATCTATCTCGACCATTCTTGATGCCCTGTACGCAATAAATATTCAGGCAAATAAAAACGCACATTTTGGAAAGCGTGTTCGTCGACTAAAAAACTTTGAAATCCAAAGAAAAGGCATAAATAGTCAATTTGGACTATAGAAAGCTGCAAAACCATCACACCTAGCGTTCTTCATATCTAATATGCATTCATTGTAAGGTAAAACAAGCAATAACACGGCGAAATTTGAAAAATCGCTATTTCTGGCACAGAACCATGTTCGGGCCCACAGCGACCCTAGAAATGGTCCCACGAAAAAGTCGTTCTCTGCAAAGTTGCAGATCTTGGTGAGATCTGCGTGATGTTCTCCATTTTTCGATACGAAGCCTGTGTCGCGCGATATGCGCTGCCAAATACTGGTACTCGTATAGCTACATTTGGTAATGATGAACCCAGTATCAACAAAAAGTGAGAAAAGTAGTTATCCGTTAAGGCAGAAAGTAACTTTCAGTGTTTTGCCTCCAAAAATGCATTACTTTGTATTTTATTGTATGAGTACAGGGTGATTTAATCAAATTATGTTCAATCGGAGTTTATAGAAACAAGGTTTTTCGCTGTGCTTTAAAATATTTCTTCACGCTCGTAGCCTTTTAATAGCTTAAGTACCGAATTTTTTACAGTGCTATAGTCAAATATTATTCCCGTAGCTTTTTAATAGCTTAAGTACCTAATTTTTTACAGTGCTATAGCCAAATATTATTCCAAGTTGGCTTCTCAACATGTGTATGTATTAAATGTGGATTGGAACTGCTAATAGTTTCGATAGCATAGATTTTTCCCCGTCTCGCTGTGTTAAAGCCGCGATGTTGCCATTGGCGTCGGACACTAACACCGGCGCGCGCTGCTTGTGACGTGCTTTGAACGTGACGTTCCCAAAGTATTTTCCCACGGGAAATTGTTTTTTCGCGTTTTGCACTATGCTTAAAAGCCCGTTTGGTTATATTTCATAGTAGTTGATATTATTAAATTAGCCATTTTCTATATTTTAGTTAATACGATTGAAATACACTTTTGCTATAGCAGGATCTCATTATTGACTATTATTCGGTGACCGGTATCTGGTATTCAGTATCTTGCCCAGTAGCGTATAAAATTTTGTGTTCTGCCATTTCAAATTTTAGGCAGCATTTGCATAACCGTTGAGAAAGGAATTTGTGCTAAAGCCATAAAAAGTAATTTTTGTTTTAAAATTCTGCATTCTACCTTTCTACTTGCGAAGCAGTTGTGGCGGTTATTGCAAAGATAACAAGAAGCTCACCAGTATTCGAGGCCGTTGGCGAAAGTGATTGTACGATAAATTGATTGAACGTACGACCGCGTCGAATAGCATCAACCACGTTGAACTGTATATGGAAAACAGAGCCTAACGATCTATCGTGTTGAAAGGGAAACAGACACCTACGTTGAATAGTTAATGCGTTCTAGCAGGTACGAGCTGGAATTATAATCGTGATGCGACTAGTTGAGTAACAACTAAATGATGTTGGAACCAGACCAATAACCGACGTGTTCACGATATTATGTTGGACGTAGACGACGATACTATGTTGAATGTAGACAACGATATGAGGACGAGCAACTATGTTGAATAGTTGATGATGATCTAAGTTAATAGACAATCACATCAAACTTATATTTCCAGAGTCACTTATATTGTTATTGATGTCGAGGTTCGTGATGATTAGCGCTAGTAACAAATTTAGGAATTTGTGATCACTAATAGAACTGCTATGTTAATAGTGTTAACAACTAGATCACAGTGTATTAGAGTAACGGTTGTAATTGATGATAATTTAACATCGTCACAGCGACAGCATTTCATTTTAGTACATATTTATAAAGGTTTTAACCGTATCTGCAACGAAACAGCAAGATGTATCAAGTGCCAGATCGACCCTTGATCACTCTGTTTAAATCATTGGCGACACTCGGATTCACAGTCTGAAATAGAAAATAAGAAGCCGACGCAGCGAATATTTACATTATAAAGGTGTTCGTGGGCTTAAGAGTCCGCGACAGTGGCGGCCTTCGGGAAGGGGGACAGCCGCTGGCTACGCCCCAGATTCGTCCCAATTCCGTATCATGTGCGTCTGTAGTTAGAGCTGTGGACGAAGACTAGTTAACAGATTACACCTAATAACTAGCAAAGCAACACGACACGGAACGAGCGTAGCTACTCTGCGCTTAGTGACCATTTAATCGTCCCACATGAAGCTCGAGCTCCTTTGATGTCCCACCATAGCAATTATCTATACATTGACAATAGTTCAATGTCAACACAACGGCCTTTGGATTATTTATATCAAAACCTTACAACTCTTCTTCTTCATCCAGTGAACAAAAAGATGAAAACTTTTTGAAATTTATATACCATAAATTTTAAGAAAATGTATATATAATTAGAAGAGCGATTATTCCGTTGTAGGATCCCAACACTTGCCTTATTTGTTGCATAACATACAAACACAATTGGTTTTCATCGTATTCAACAGCTCCGAACACCTAAATATACATTCTAATGACCTGCATGGGCATACAGATATGCTAAAAATTGCAAAATTTACTATTTTTGGTGCCAAAATTTACCAGACTTAGATCTAGAACTCTCCCACAGTTAATAACACACCCAATATGGTGTTAAAACAATGGAATCAACGAATCCATTAGCTTGAATAACCCTCATAGCTCGAAAACCGCTGCTCTGACAAAAATTGCATAACAACAAAGTTATCTTCAGTCAAGTAACAAAGTTAAGCTCTAGACGAGAGGGATTCAGCATGCGGTGTCTATTTTATATGCCACTATGTAGTCATAAAGTGTGTTACAGGACCCCAAAAGCTACAGAAATGCCTGTAGACTGCGAATAAATATAAGGGTAAAATACTGTAAAATGCGAAGACGCCAAATGATAATTTAAAGGCAAACTGATCGAGGAACCATTTAAAATCCTACGTCACAACCACTAGCTCTGGACTCTCCATTCGCGGAAAATTTTGCCAGAACCATGAACCGGGGCCCTCTGGTTCCGAACCTGGTGGCGCCCGATTTTGCCCGGGGGACATTATTTGCCAAGAGAAAAACGGTTAAACACCATGTCAGAAACACCTCAAAAATGGCGAGAAAAAGTGATTTTGGAGCAAATCTTGATAGAATTTACGAAATTTTTGGCTTCAGGAAAGAATTGTAGACAAATTTTATGTACTTTGGACCGATTGTAAACAAAAGAATTTGCCAAGAGGCGGTAAACCGGGAGGGGGGAGCAAAATGTTACCAGACGGCATCAACCAGGGGCGTCTGTTTTGTACCAAGCGGAACCGAAAAATCCCAGGCAGCCCCGCACTATCAATTTGGAGAGCCCAGTAGTTAGAACTGTTGAACTTAAATAATTTTTAGGGATTTGTCCAAACTGCTTAAAACCCATGTCCAAATTATATCTAGTCCCTTAATTGGCAAAACAATTTTAACTTAATCAAATTTTAACAAAAACTTCAGAGAAATAAAAACTTCTAGTGTCGGATATTTAAATTTTCCATATTCACTAGATATAATGATTCAACATTGGTAAATCTTGGGAAATGACCAAAATTTGCCGAAAGCGCCAAAAAACGCGTAGTGCCGTATTCAATAAAAGAATATATAGGTCCCCATGTTTCGTTTTACATATTTTTTAGTTTGACCATTTATAAATACACACAATAACCAAAAATTTTGTTTGGTTAGCAAGATTTTAGTTCAAACAAAATACAGTTCGAAAAACAAAAAATTACTATAACTAAAAAAATTCTACGCCACGACTATTCTGCCAAAAGTGGACCAATTTTGCCAGTTTTTGCCCATAACTCGGCTGAGAATATCGCAAAACAGTGGGCCAGGACAGGTCGACTGATGTGCGCTGAAGTATCTATTACAGCGTGACAAATACTTAATCTGTGCCAACCATCTTCAAAAATCAGCTTACGACTAAAACGAGGCCTTTAACCACCAAAGTTATCTGGCGGCTGTAATGTACACGGAATAAGAGTAACGAAGATATATTTTGCTCTACACTGCCTTTTTTGCAATTTTTTGTTACGTGAACGTGGTAAAACGAATCCGAGGCATCATCGGTTAGTAGGCGAACTCCAGCGGTCGCGTTCTCAGGTAATCCGATATATCCACAGTGGCACAGTGTAACGCTGAGTTAAATAATTTATACTTGCGTATGCACGAATCTAATATTGATTACAGTAAAATAAGCTTTAAAACTGTACATGCATTGATAGAAAGTTACGCTTCGCCATGGTACACTCTAAATATATTATTAATAATTTATATAACACACCAAAATCAGATTGCAGAATAACATGATATATCGCCTGCCCGGCCGGCCGGTAGCCAGCGACCGCCATAAAATTAGTACAGGCGGCTTTTCCGGGTGGTGCCCTACGTTACCCCAAGGTGGCAATGAGACATGTACCCCGTAAAGAAGATGCCAGCAGTATCCCTGGGACCCCCACCTCAACAGGAGGATCGCTCCTGGATAAAGGATATTTCAAGTTGGTTTTTATTGCACTATAGCAAATGATTGCTGCTCCGTTTTTGTTGCGGGTTCTATCTACTTTCATGATGAGCGGATTTCCGAACTCCTTATTATGATGGGCGGGCTTTGCCACTGCCATAGCTGCTTTTGCTACCCTTTTGGAAGTCCTGTGCCCATCCAGACTGTCATCGGGCTGCAGATAACGCCATCGCTTGAGTGTCGTCTTCTTTGGTCGAACTTCTTCATTCCAGAGCCCAGTGTGCTTCTGAATGCTCCACCGCCTGGCTTCATTAGATCTAGCGTTGTTTTGGCAGTCTAACTTGCTCCTTTACGCCAGCAGCGTCACCAGAGAATATCAACTGAGACAACCCATTCATTGTGGGCGTCAACTCAACATAGTGATCTGACAATAACATCTTGAAAAACAACTTTTGTATTAGTTGTAAAATGGGGGTGGGAGGCACCAATATTAAACTGGGGAGGGGGCACAGCCCACAGTTTTATCCCATGGCGACGCCCTTGTTTTATGCAAGTAATCAAATGTTTCACTCAAGCTGCTTTGCGAAGCTGGTGCTAGGTTGACTGCGTCTAGATAACTAGAAAAGCTGCTCTGGTCGCTTTCGTTATGTTAACTTTTCTTGTAGCTATATTCTTGGTGTCTTCGGGCTTATATTTCAGCTTCAGGTCAGCGACCAACAACTTGTGTTGTGGCGTCACATGGTATGACGTTGACGTCAGTTGCGGCTGACAAATAGCGTCGCCGCAGTAAGATGTTATCGATTTGACAATCCTTGCCTCCACTGCTGTAGGTGATCAAATGGCTGTCTACCTTTTTGAAGGAAGTGTTGGTGATCGCCAGATTTTATAAAAAATGTTTGGAGTACGATGAATACTATGGTTACGTTATCTGGAGTCCAGCGCTTATATTTCATGTTTTTTTCAATGAGATCGACTAACCCGGTTTATACCATGCAGCCTGACTCTATTTGTTTGGTTATATATCGTTAAGGCAATTTAGTACGTCCTGTATAGGTTTTTGGTACGCTGAATACAGTAGTGCGGTCATCCAGAACCCAATACGAATCAACTATATATACATGAAACCACAATGGGTCCATTTTGCTCTTGCTTGCGAGATGCTAGTGTTAACGGGCACCTGCTCGTTAGTCCCCCCGCCACCGTATCGCATGTCTAATTTATACCATTTGTGAAATGCTTCACTGGTTTCCATCCATCCAGTTTCACTGTAACTACAAAATTTTTGGGAAATTCTTCTGACTCATGCCATGAAGAATGCAGACTCTTATCCTTAAAACAATCACAGGATCCAAAGCGGTCCTATCGGCACAAGCAACCGCTAGTATCGTCGTATTCTCTCGTTTTCTGCACACGGTTTTCTTGCCAACATGAGCTTGCATTTCGATGCACCTGCAGGAAATCCAGATTCATCGCAGTTCCAGATAGCTCATGGCTTATCGTGCAAGCCAAATCTTGCAATTTCCTTTTCAATGAAATCATAGAATCCGAAAATGCCGAAAGGATTTAGCATAAAGATGTTTCTAGCTATTAGCATTGTTTACGCTTTCTTAAATGTTAGCTTATGGCGATGCATAAATGGTTAAACCCAGTAGACTCAAGGAATCCCATCGGTAAAATTACTAGGAAGTTCAGTCGCGTCCACATGGTTTCGATCAATTCCTCCAAGTTCTTGCAACGACATACCGAAACCCATTTGACGAACATAACTCGGCATACTGACTTCCATAGGTCATGACAACACGAGTTTTCGTCCTTGTCTTTTATGTACCAGGTGGCTTTTCGACCCCAGATATCGTTGATTCCATAATAACGCAATAATAAAAACGAAATAAAACTGTTCTGTGTAGGGCTATATTAGATTTTCTATCTGAATAAATGTATATCCTTTTTATGTGACCATTCTTACCCGACTCTGTACAGTTCATTTAGGATAACAATAGATAAGAATCCGAAGCAAGTATCCCATATTTAGACGATTTATAACATAGGTACGCATACAAGTTACTTGGGTTGCCGTATTATTCCTAGTATAGTACAAAAATGTTTATCATGCTAGCTCGAAATGGTTAGTTCTCCAATTTCGCATATCCGATGTTCAACAGCTGGCAGTAAAGGGACTTGGATTTGCAGATGTCGTAATTATATGGTTCTAAAATTGCAGCGCTCGACGTTGACACAATTTTCATAATCTAAGCTAACTTTGGTATTATCCCCGTTACAGTTCGATTAAGTTTTAACGTTTTGGATACTATAACAAATCTATTTCAACGGGCACATGAATTTCAGCATATATGCACAGTATGACAAAAGGTGAAAACATCGTAGACATGAAAATGCGTACTTTACAGATCTATTTAAGTGTTAGTGATGAAAAATACAATTTAGAAGCTTTTGTGTGCGAAGATATTTTCTTGAGCGCAAACTAAACATTGTGATGACTTATACATTTATGTAGGTAAACAAAACAAGGATTCGGATCTGCATAGACCTAGCATATATGAATGATGGGTTCTTGTAATTTAGCGAACCTAGTATATTTTTTGTTATTGCAACCCGACGATCCTGGTCGTTCGTTATCTTCTTCGTAAGTAATCGATATAGGTTGTGGAGACTTCCGAAGATTCATTTTGACCCGGCCAGCGTGACGGGAACTGAACTCGAAGGTCGCGCTTTGATAAACCAATACCCTGAAACAAATCGCTTGAGATTGCTTCAGCCAACATTTTGGCTAGTGTTTATGCTCGTTTTGTTCGAACTTATTGGTCACAGCCATCTTCATTATTGTAACCCGCTGTTCCGATCAAAGGCGAACCAATTCCTTGCCCTCTGTCAAGCTTCGTTTCTGTAGTTTTTAGTATTTGTTTCATGACGGCGGGCTTACCCTTTCTAAGTATTGTTTTTACAACATTTCAAAGCCGTAATACTCGAATTTCTTAATCATGTAATAATGTTGCGTGCAGTTATATTGTACACCATCAACAGTGAACGAAATGAGGCAGTGATTAGAGAAGATGCTGTTTTAGTGAAGAAGGGAACCACGTCGCTCCGCTGGTCGGACATTGTAGAGAATAAGATGAAAATGCTCCCGCAATCGTATCAAGAGCCTTTCTCAACCACGGCGCTGAAAATAATATACGCACAAGGCAAGGATGTGATATAATAAGTGTCTACGCAACTATTGGGCGAAGGTAAAATAAATGAAAAAGCAAAAAAGACTTTTATGTGAACATTTGTGTCATGCCCAAAAAAAATTAGCATAAAATCCATTCGATAGCTATACGTGAACGTCGATTCGCTGATCGGCGGGTTCCGTGAGCGCTTGAACATCACACACACGCACGTGAATGACCCAAGCACCATTAATGCAGCATTCGCGAATAGACTACCGCATGAGCGAGTGTTACAGAAAGCGGTACACACGAAGATACTAATCTTTCGAGGCCGGGTGGTAGTGACATTTAGGTAACGACAGTCGCTCAAAAACCCGAGGTAATGTGGTTGGCCACGGACGTTCACCAGGGGGTTTGAGCGCACCAGCGATATTATCACGTAAGGGCGTTCGACGCCCTTCTAAATGTTGGCACGTCCACCTTGATTTGTGGGTAGTATGATGACAGGATGCCCTTTATTATGCCTGCACGAGCGACATAATTCACGATGGAAGCCTGATCGACGCTATAGTCGCAAATGAGGATATCGGCGATACGAAATACACCAGATTTCTCCAACATTATAACTGCTACCACTTAACGCTTAGAAACCTTCAATATGCAAGAAGCCGATGGGCCCGCGAGGTACTAGCGCCGTTTTAGCAGGACCGATCTCGTTATAGTGACTCAGGAGCTGCGAGATCAAGCGGTGCATCCGCGTACACAAAGCGGCTGGGCGGTGACAAAAGTTGGGAGGGTGAAAGATAGATGTGCCAAAATTGCATGACGCTACAGAAAGGCTTCCCTTGGGCCAAATTTAGCAAAAATTTTATACCCGACCTTTCGGCCGCCACCCTCGTAAGAAGCATGCTGTTGATATAGGCAAGCAACTGTTTCACATCGCTTTTTAGGATAATTTGCCCAGTTGCCGCTAGCGGTAGGGTTGCGGAGAAAATTGAAAGGTCAACAGAAGCCGCTTCCTCTACGTTTATACGGTCGAACTTACTACCACCTAAGTCAGTATAACAAGGGTCGCAGTGGTAAGCGTCTAAGTTGTTCACTAGGTCTATTATTGTTTTATCAAGGGTACAAGCGAACATTTTGTAATGCTATACGTCGCCCCAGTCTGTACAATGTTCTTGGGGTAACAAAAGATCAATATCCAAAGCAAGTATCCTATACTGTATAGAATTCTAATCGAATTCACACGATAAAGGGGACGATTTAGAATTTAAGTATACAAGTTACTTGCATTGCCGTATTATTGCTAGTATAGTGACGATCACAAAAAATGCAACATCAAAATTTCAGAAAAATCTATTTTTTATCCATGAAGATAAATACTTGTGATTCCTTTGGTCTGCCCATTATTAGTACCTAATGATATACAACTATCTGCAGTTTGTTCGGGTTACCCGTATTTCCGGTTGACGAAAAAAGTTAAAAAAATGCCAGGTTTTTTGTGACTTTTTCACAAAAAAAACTTGAAACTCACAAAAGAACTCTGGCCGAACGATGACAACTACATCTATCCACCATGCTCAAATTACCTTTAAAACACATTTTAAGGTCTCTTGCCTTGTTTTGACTTCAGTACATTGCTTGGGTGTACCAGAAGTTTTTTGTGAGCGGGTCACAAAAACATGAAAATTTCAAAATCACAAAAAACTTTGACATATTCAAATGCTCTTTGACACAAGCGTGGTTTAAAATCCTGTCATATTAACACCACGAGTACTTAAAAAGTATCTCCTACATCTTGCACTGAACCAGTGTCCAGTATGTACATCCATTTTGAGATCGGAGACAAAACATACTCCAGCAGGGCGAGGCGTGATCCAAGACAAAAACCTCTACACAAGTCAATATATACGTAAAAGAACCTTAGTAAGCTACCATAATATCCTTTGTTCTTTGTAGCAGGCACACGGAGCCGCACAACCACACGTCCGCCCGACTTCCACTCGCCACCTGCCAGTGTTGCCAATGTTGTTGCGGAACCTCTGTCGCTGATGTTGATGTGGACGGCGTTCCCCCACCCCCTCCCCCCGAAATCCGGGTGCAGCCGCTGAGTGCGTCTACTGGGCCTCGTGCACTAGAGACGCGCCGTGCCGTTTGTATTCGTTAAACATAGGGTCCACGGCATCGTGAGCCTTGAAGTAGTACGACAGGTCGGCGCCAAAAGCACGTGTGCTGGAAGACAATACAGGCGGCGCTTCGGATATCTCAAGAGGGCCGTAAAAGACGAAATTGCTGAGGACCGTACCGGTGTCCTCATTGACCGGCCACCTGAACTGAGGGATGGCAATAAACAACGTCGAGCAGCTGATGCTGATGACACTGGTGTAACTGGTGGCGGGACGTCCCGCACCGTGTTGGGAACCGGGACAGCAGATCCCACCTCTGGCAAAGCAGGGCTATCGTCGCCAGTCGCCACAGCAGCAAGGGCGGCTGTCTCGACTGGACTCACCGCACGGCGACGGGGGCTGGCAGGCTTTGCAGGGCTGCCAGGCTCGACAAGGTATTTTTGATACGTCTCCTCTGGTAAGTTGAGCATATCAGCGCCCTTCTCAACCAGACGGTCGTATTTGCGGACTAGCGTAGGGATCAGACGATCTTGCGGATATTTCGAAAAATCCACGGGATACACTCCCGACGCCTGAAAAGCCTTCTTGATAATACTAGGCTCGAGCTTCGCCCATGTGTTCTGCAGCAACTCGCAGAACTGAGGTTTAGAAATCGCATCAGTGATGTTGTGCAGGCGGCGGAACTCGGCGAGGTCACGGTTCCATATATTCTTCAGGACACCAAACACACCCACGTCTAGTGGCTGCAATACATCAGTGGCATGGGGAGGCAGCTTCAGCAAGTCGATGGAGAGACCTTGCTCATTTTTCTTCATCGCTTCGTCGATGACAGTGGAGCTGACGTGGGATGTATGGCCGTCGAAAAGAATAAGGAGAGGCCTTTCTGTGACCGATGCGCAGAAGCGAGCAAACCAGACCTCGAACACTCGTGCCGTCATCCATCCCGTATTTTGGTCTATCTCAACTTCGTAATCTTCGCAACCGTTTGGCCTATATGTCCCTTTGAAAATATGCAGAAGGGGACGCTTGTCGCCGGCTGCGCTAACACATGCGAGGACGGAGTATTGAGTCTTTGCGTCGCCCTTTCGCACTGCCTTAACCCGGTCTTTTGTGCTGGCATACACCATACGACTTTTCGGATCAATTGTAAATCCGCTTTCGTCTAAATTCCAGATATGGCGACCGATGGTAGAGAGGGGGATATTGTTTTGGCGCATGCTGGATTTGAGATGTTCGATACGCTCTACGAGAAGATCGTAAAACGGCTTAATAATAAAAATATTTGACGTCGCCCAATCGCGGGTGAACGACATGTGGATAGGGGCGTGCTGTTTTAAACCGTGCCGTTTACAAAAACCCATTGCCCAATTCTGCGAGGGCAACCCTTCCGCCCCATCGAACTCGATATTACTTGACTACCACGTTGCCGACCCGTCTGTCTATCAATAACGGCATCTCGAAGTTTCCTGGATGACATTTTATAGCCTTTCGCCACTGCATCGTACAAGGGCTTCTCGCCTTTCGCAAGTCGGTCGAGGATAATGTTGACAGCCTGTGGCAATAAGGAATCGGAAGCAATTTAAGCAGCAGTTTTATTATAATAATTATTATACTGCTTATCCCGGCTCATTTGTATAACAAATCTGTTTACAAAACGTAGAAATAGCCTGAAAAATGCATTACAAATATAACGTAATAATAAAGTTTTTTTGTCAATTTGCAACAAAAAAGTCACAAAATAGAACACGGGTCATATTTTCACACACGTGGTCAATGCCGGCCTGAATTCGGTTTGGGGGTGTTGCGGCATCGATTTAAGATGCAGATGTGCCGTTCCCGTCGTTATGCGTATGTTTGACAAAAAGTCGCAACGAAGTCACCAATTTGTGTCAAACCCGCAAATCCAAACTCGCCAAGTAATAAAACGATGGGGCAAAGTACAGAACCCAAAAGTCGCGCCTAAAAACGCACCATTTATGGGCTATAAACCATGTTATTTTTTGTGACTTTTGACCCCATGTTTTTTGTTACTACTACTATACATACAGAACGATTGTGAAAGAAAGTTTTCACTACTGGTACAAATTTTTGTATGAATATAATTACCCCTGCCGATCCGTAGATTCCGAATATGCTATTAGATTTGCCCTAGGACCAATACTCGTCGAGCTATTTTTGACCAAATTCAGTAAATCTGGTGCCCAATACGCTACTATAGGGGGGTAGCAGGGGTAATAGCTCGGCGAATATTAATCGCACGTAAAAATGGGTGCTATTTTTGAACTCAGCGTGAAATTCTGGTCTAGATAGATAGGTTTTAAGCATAGGATTAGAAAAATTTGGACAAGCTTCATTTGGGGCACCCTACCCACATACCCCCTTACCCCTAAAAGTCCCCTCGGGGCGATTTGTGGTACTACTTTGGGCCTCCAAATTTCAAGTAATAATGTCCCTACAGTAATTCCGTAGAACACGCTGAGAATAAAATTTTGAGCCTAAAATCAACACCTGACCCAGGAAAATACGGCTAATTCAAAAATAGGAACACGTTCGACCTAGGCCAATTTTGACCAATTTTCGAGCTCTAACTACATTTGTTGTAATTAATTTCGAATCGTATATATATATATTAATTTTATTATTACTTATTTATTTATATATATATATATAAATCAAATGTACCGTCAATTAATCTTTAGCGACAGTGCGACCGACCACCGACAGTGCGATTTTTCTGATCGATCCTTGGTATATATGTCTTCGGATCGATGATCGCCAAGACAATTGGGCGTCGGCTAAAATAGCAAATTTCAAATAAAATGATCTGTCTTAGGTAGTCCATATAAATATAATGTAAAAATATACCTGATATAATATATATATAAATATAATATAAAAATATACCTAAAATCCTAAATATAACTAAAATATAAATAATTATATATAAATATCAATCAAGCAATACATATTTTATAAATAAATATATATAATATATTACAAATAAATAAATATATAATAAATATAAATATATATATATAAATATAATATAAAAATATACCTAAAATCTTAAATAGAACTAAAATATACCTAAAATATAAATCATAATATATAAATATCAATCAATCAATATATATTTTAGTTATATTTAGGATTTTAGGTATATTTTCATATTACATTTATATATATTATATCTATATATATATTGACCTAACATTGGGGGCGCTAGAATCAAAACACGGTCCCCGAGTCTAGCTAACTCTGTTACATGGGAACTTGGGTGTTTTGTGGTCCCGACTTAGGTAAAATAGGATATAGGTTGCAAAACCTTTATTAATTGACGCGACTCGACGAGCTGAGTCCAACAGTACCAAAATTTGTGCGATTGGAGTGACCCCCGATGAGCTATAACACGCCAAAGTTACCTCACTCGGCCAAAGTCACCTCACCAACCAGTATTGCGAGCGCTAATTTTTTTATAACTCGTTAACCACACATGATATGAAGGTGTAAGATATACCGTTGGATTTAGCACATCATGCTGCGTCCGTTGATGCTCATTTTACCCACGTAGGCCGAATATTGGGGGCGCTAGAATCAAAACACGGCCCCCGAGTCTAGCTAACTCTGTTACAGCGGAATTTGGGTGTTTTTTGGTCCCGACTTAAGTAATATATGATATAGGTTGGGAAAACCTTTACTAATCGACGCGTCTCGACGAGCTGAGTCCAATGGTGCGATTGGAGTGACCCCCGGTGAGCTATAATACGCCAAAGTTACCTATTTTTATTTTACCTTTATGTTTTCTATTTTTTATTACCTATAAAGTTAGCTATTTTTGACCAAAATCAGCAAAAATTGAAAAATTTATTTAATACCAGGGGGTAGCAGGGGGGTTAATAGCTCGGCGAGTAGTGGCCTAGGGCAAATTTAATAGCATATTCGGAATCTACGGGTCCAAATTAGTAAGATAGGATGGTTTTCAGTACTATTCTCTGGCCTGTCCACAGTGGGGGGTAGGGGGGACCCCCACTTTCCAAATCTCCCCATGTTCGTGAGATTTTCCCCCATGTCCGCCCCCCACTCGGCCTAAACCCCCCATGTTTACTAATTATATCCATTTTAGCTAAAATCTTTATTCCGGAATCTCATATATTATTTTACTAAATTTTTTTAGAAATTCACATTTAAACTCACATAAAATTGATACGGCTGACGGTTTGTTGAACGGTGCAGGGGCGAAAATCAGCATTTCATGAAAAACACGTACATATACACAGTTCTCTGTGCAGGTCGCTGAATTGTTGGTGCCACTCAGTCTGATAGTACTTTACTGAATAATAATAAATGTTGAAGATGGGGTGGAGAGCTTGGTTTTCAGTAACACATCAAGCGTTGCTCTCGACTTCAGATTCACTGAAGCCGGAAAAGCTGGAAACATTGCTATCGACGCGTGGCAACTCGTCAAATGGCAAAAAATTATCTGTCATATCGATGTAAATTATGTCGTCATCAATTTCTAATACTTAATTTCTTGTTACTAATAATCTGCTAAAAACCTAAAAATAGATGTATGACAATTACTGTAATGTGATTCCCACGGAGTATTATAGTAATTAGAGTAATCCGATTATGCTATTAGATTTACCATAGAACCAGTACTTGCCAAGTTATTAACCCCCTGCTATTTTATAAATTTTTCAATTGTTTTTGACGTTGGCCAAAAATAGCTCGAAGAGTATTGCTTCTAGGCAAATTTAATAGCATATTCGGAATCCACGGGTCTAAATTAGTAAGATAGGTTGGTTTTTAATACAAATGGGACCTCCCCTTATACACTTATGTATGGCGTTTACTCGACCCGGGGGCCTAAGTGGGGTCCTGATGGGGTTTCCCAATATTAAAATTACTATTATTTACCAAAATTAATATTACTCGCCGAGTTATTAACCACCTGTTAGCCCCTAAAATTAAAAAAATTAACCAAAATTATGCTAACTTTCACCAAAAATAACTCGGCGAGTATTGACCATACGGCAAAACAAACTGCATAAGTGGAATCTGCTAGTCTCATAAAATCCGAATATATAGTGTGATGTACCATAGGGTTAATACTCGCCGAGTTATTAACCCCCCTCCGTTTGCCCCTAAAATTAAAAAAATATTAACAAAAATTATGCTGACTTCCACAAAAAAATAAATCTGTAAAATACGCATTTTCGTGTCTACGATGCTGTTTTCACCTTTTATCATACTGTGCTTATATGCTGAAACTCAAGTGCCCGTTGCAATAGATTCGTTATAGTACCTAAGACCATAAAACTTAATCGAACTGTAACAGGGATAATACCAAAGTTATCTTAGATTATGAAATTTGTGTCAACGTGGAGCGCTGAAATTTTAAAACCATAAAACGAAGTGGGACAGAAAAAGATCAGTTGTGTTTCGGGGTAAAAAGTAGCCATGTATTTTTCTACTTACAGATAATATAGTCGGCAATGCCGATACGAAATACACCAGATTTCTGCAACATTATATAAACTACTACCACGCAACGATTGGTAACCTTCAATATGCAAGAAGCCGATGGGCCCGCGAGGTATTAGCACCGTTTAGCAGGACCGATCTCGTTATAGTGACTCAGGAGCTGCGAGATCAAGCGGTGTATCCGCGTAAACAACGCGGCTGTGTGGTGACAAAAGTTGGGCTGGTGAAAGATAGATGTGCCAAAGTTGCATGACGCTACAGAAAGGCTTCCATTGGGCCAAATTTAGCATAAATTTCATACCCGAGCTTTCGGCCGCCACCCTCGTAAGAAGCATGCTGGTGATATAGGCAGTTAAAATTGAAAGGTCAACAGAAGCCGCTTCCTCTACGATTATAAGGTCGAACTTACTACCACCTAAGTCAGTATAAGGGTCGCAGTGGTAAGCGTTTAAGTTGTTCACCAGGTCTATTATTGTTTTATGAAGGGTACCAGCGACCATTTTGTAATGCTAGAGGTCACCCCAGTCTGTCCAGTGTTTTTGGGATAACAAAAGATCAGTATCCGAAGCAAGTATCCTATACTGTATGGAATTCTAATCGAATTCACAAGATAACGGGGACGATTTAAAATTTAAGTATACAAGTTACTTGGGTTGCCGTATTATTGCTAGTATAGTGCAAAAATGTTTATCACGCTAGCTCGAAAGGGCTAGTTCTCCAATTTCGCATATCCGATCTTCAACAGCTAGCAGTAAAGGGACTTGGATTTGCAGATGTCATAATTATATGGTTCTAAATTTGCAGCGCTCGACGTTGACACAAATTTCATAATCTAAGCTAACTTTGGTATTATCCCCGTTACAGTTCGATTAAGTTTTATGGTTTTAGGTACGATAACAAATCTATTGCAACGGGCACATGAGTTTCAGCATATATGCACAGTATGACAAAAGGTGAAAACAGCATCGTAGACACGAAAATGCGTATTTACGTGTTTGGGATGAAAAATACTTTTTGAAAGCTCTTGCGTGCGTAGATATCTTTCGGTGCAAAAGAAATGTTGTGATGACTTATACATTTATGTACGTTAACAAAACAAGGATTCGGATCTTAATAGATCTAACATATATGAATGCTGGGTTCTTGTAATTTAACGAACCTAGTATATTTCTTTGATATTCCAGTACGACGATCCTGGTTGTTCGCTATCTTCTTCGTAAGTAATCGACATAAGTTGTGGAGACTTCCGAAGACGATCTCGAGCTCGCATCAGGATTTTGCCCATTTTATTTTGACCCGGGAAGCGTAACGGGAACTGAACTCGAGGATTTCATAAACCAATACCCCGAAACAAATCGCTTGGGATTGCTTCAGCCAACATTCTGGCTAGCGTTTTCCGAAGAATCTCTTTCAAATACTCTTTTTGTTCTAACTTATTGGTTGCAGCCATCTTCATTACTGTAACCCGCTGTCCCCATCAAAGGCGAACCAATTCCTCGCTCTCGGTCGTCCTGTCAAACTTCCTATCTGTGGTTTTATTATTTGTTTCATGACGGCGGGCTTACCCTTTTCAAGTATTGTTTTTTCAACATTTTAAAGCCGTAATACTCAGCTTTCTTAATCATGTAATAATGTTGCGTGCAGTTATATCGTACACCATCAACAGTGAACGAAATAGGGTAGTGATTAGAGAAGACGCTGTTTTTAATGAAAAAGGAGACCACATTGCTCCGCTGGTCGGCCATTGTAGATAATAAGATAAAAACGCTTCACCGCCATCGTATCAAGAGCATTTCTCGACCACGCCGCTGAAAATAATAAAATAGCGTTGTACAGTAATATAACAGAACATATACAAACACCAAAACAACGCAAGCCTTGAGCTATACGCACAAGGCAATGATGCGATATAATAAGTGTCTACGAAACTATGGGGCGAAGGTAAAATGAATGAAAACGCAAAAAAGAATTTTATGTGAATATTTGTGTCACGCGCGAAAAATTAGCATACAATCCATTCGATAGCTATACGTGAACGTCGATTCGCTGATGGGTTCACGGAACGTTCGGGTTCCGTGAGCACTTGAACATCACACACATGCATGTGAATGACCCAAGCACCATTAATGCAGCATTCGCGAATAGATTATCGGATGAACGAGTGTTACAGAAACTGAAAAGCGGTACCCACGAAGCAGGGAATAACCGGAACCGGAACCAGCAACCAGAACCCTCCATTTAAACCGGATCCGCAACCGGAACCTGGTCTTCGAAATTTATATATAGTAAAACAAATGATGGAAGAAATGAAGGTATAGTGGATTCAAAATGCATTAAAAATAACTTTCACATTAAAGTTAATGTATTGCGATGGTATTATTGCCTTTCTGAAACTTTAAAGAGACACTTTAAAGAGACTGACGAAGCTAATAATGTTTATTTATCGATCAAATATGTCGGTTTTTGGACATTCAGAGCAAAAAATGTCTTGCACTATACACCATTGCGTATACTGCGTCAAATCGAATGTGCTTACAAAGCTTGGAGCGTAGAATACACACTTTCGCTCTGTCTCCAGTCGTCTCCCTTTACTACACATACGTTTGTTGCATGTTCTGTAGGAAACTTAAAATTATTGGTTTATACGATTCTAAGAGAAAATAATAGATAGAAGGTAATTTTCTGATCAGTGGTCAGAGACACTGTTTAGGCTATCGTTGGACAAACAGTGCCCGTCAGTTAGATCATGATGATAACTTTATAATCAGAATGCTATAAATGAGACACATTGTGATGCTGCTCGCACAGTTTCAATAAATACAGTTCATTGCCAAGAAAGCTGTTTCTAGCTGCGTTGCAGATAACCGTTAGTTTACTTCAATTTAGACTGATTTACCAAGTTTACAAGCGCACTGGCGGGTGCTTGACGCAATTTATGTTAGCCAAGCATACCCTAAGTACTTCTGCGTAAACCATACTGTGTTACCGAGTTGGACCGGTTTAATTCAAACGTATCCCACAGACTTCTGGATGTGTAAAATAGCTGCTACAAGCATCGACGTGGCTTTAATTTAACAAACTCCTGCAGGTTATTATGAAAAATTCCGGCTCAAATTATGCGCCCTGCCAAATATCTTATGAAGCCTGTTACACACGGGAGTTTTATGCACTGAATCGCAAAAAGATCTCCACGAAGACCGTTTTCTCTCTCTAACAAGCTTTTTTGAATTTTGCCTGAAGGGAGTAGTATCTATTCTAAGATCTATCATCTCCATATCTCGTTGCCATCCTATACGTTTTCTTTACTTTTCTTCGAAGTTAGCTAATTCATCATTCCACCAATTCTTATAGTTACGCGCGCCCATGAAGGGACAGCTACTTTCCGCCGCCAAATTTAGGGCGCTTGTTATCATTCCAACGGCTAAATCTAGCTGTTCACAATTATCAATATTTATACTGTTTAACTCAGCTAAATTTTCTCTCAGTAGGTATGTCATAGAATCGCATCCTATCAATACGTCTAACATTCAATTTCTTCTCAACGTGATCAGTACCGAAAGCCATGCTGAATTCTATGAACTTATGGTCTGACCCCAAATAGTCATGTATCACATGCCACTGCTTGATATATATATCTTTCTAAAAAACTGCTAGCTAATGTGACATCAATTACCTCTGACCTATTTCTAATGACGAACGCGGGGGAACATCCCTTGTTCACCACACATAAGTCCGTTGTCAATAAAAATTCTGCTAAATCAGTCCCTCTTCTGTTGTCATTTGTACTACCCCAAAGTCCGTTGTGAGCATTAGCATCACATCCAATTACAATCTGTAAATTACCATTGCCTGAAAAATCAACTAGTCTAATCAAGTCATTTCCTGGCAACCTCTCAGTCGCATCATAAGGCATATATAAGGATGTCATCAACCACTCACTATAAGTGTCAAAATCAAATGCACGTCCCAATATCCAACAACCGTATAGTCCTTATTTGTCAAGGCTAACAGTAAGTCCAGCAGAAGTACAAATACAGGTCCTATTGCCTATACAACCTACCATTGCGGCGTACTTCCCCAGTAAGGCAGGCTTCCTGAATCAGCACTACAAACTGCCCTGAAAGCATATTAATTCTATTTTCTAATTCTAGGTGGCCTGTTCTTTAATGCTGACAATTAAACTGAAAGACTGTCAAAGTCATTTATAATTTCATTTTGAAAGTTTTTCAGTGACTATCTTGAATAACTTTTTAATTTACTGGTTGCTGGGACCAGGTTCTTGGAGTATGTCCGGCCCGGGGGCCGAACCCCACGAGCCTGCCCCAAAGGTCTATGAAGATCCGGATCGAACAACTGGATATAAGTCATCTCATATCTCAGTCTTCCACCTTTTTGTATAATGAGATCATGGATTTCAGGTAGAATCCTGAAATCAAATATCCGTCCGTGTTCTCTTTGTCTAGTGAAATAGGGCCCCACTCAGGGACCCTTAAATCAACTGAGTTGCGAATGTCAATCTTTCGTTTGACCTTTTCCGGATCCTCAGGAGGTAGCCTTCGTTCCGAAGTGGGGATGAAGGTAGCGATCTTAACAAGATCAACCTCAGAACTGAGAAGAACCTGCTTACGTGGAAACTCAGGCATCCTATTCCAATCTTCAATGACATTTTTCAGAAATTGAAGAGTTGCTACATTGTTACAGGTAACCCTGTAAAAACCTCTAGTAAAGACAGAGCCCTCAAAATCAAGATCTCTGGCATTTGATGTTTCCTCTATCTTTGCTATCAGACGTGCAGATAGTCGATCTATTTTCTCATCTGTCATGGGCTTCATCGAACTGGCCTTATCCACGATCACAGCGTCTAAGGCACTAGCCGCAGCCTCCGTATACGAGCCAACTCTGGATGATTGTGGCTTAACATCCTTCTTTGGCTGTTTTGTGCCGTTTCAGGCGTACTGCCTTCATGGTGCACCGTTCTTTTTCGGGCTTGCTTTTTAGCTGCGCCAGACTGGCCATGCCCTTTCTGCGCAGGAGGCTTTCCTTTAGAATTCTTTTTATCGACCGTAGTCGTTCCTTTTTCCGAAAAGTCTTTCATTTTCTTGGACACATATTTAGGTGTCTTGTCGACAACAGTCCAAGTGTTCTGGTCGTCAGGACAACCCCCTCCCCCGATGAACCGGGTACAGCAGGCGTGTCCGAAACAAGTCCGGACGTAGCCCCCACCCCCGATTCATCCCAGAATTAGATAATTTCTTGGGTGCAAACGAAACATGGTGATTACTTATACATTTATGTCGTTTAACAAAACGGATTCGGCTCTGCATAGATTTAACAGATATGAAAGCCGTGTTCTTGTAATTTAACGAACCTAGTATATTTGTTTGATATTCTAGCCCGACGATCCTGATCGTTCTTCACCTTCTTCGTAAGTAATCGACATAGGTTGTGTGGGTTTTCGAAGACGGTCTCGAGCTCGCATCAGGATTTTGCCCATTTCACTTTGAGCCGGCCAGCGTGACGGGAACTGAACTCTAGGGTCGCGATTTGATAAACCAATACCCCGCAACAAATCGCTAGGGATTGCTTCAGCCAACATTTTGGCGGGCGTATTCCGAAGAATCTCTTTCAGATGCTCAGTTTGTTCAAACTTAATGATTACAACCATCTTCATTATTGTAACCCGCTGTTCCGATCATAAACGAACCAATTCCTCGCCCTGGGTCGTCTTTCAAGCTTCATTTCTGTGGTTTTAGTATTTCTTTTATGACGGCAGGCTTATTGTTTTTAAGTATTATTTTTGCAACGTTTTAAACCGTAATACTCGGCTTTCTTAAACATGTAATACTGTTCCGTAAAGCCATATCGTGCACCATCAACGGTGAACGAAATGGGGTATTGATTAGAGAAGATTCTGTTTTTAGTGAAACAGAGGACACACATTGCTCCGTTGCTCGGCCATTGTAGAGAATAAGATGAAAACGCTCACCGCAATCGTATCAAGAGCCTTTATTGACCACAGCGCTGAAAACAATAAAATATAATAACGTTATACAGTAATATAATAGAACATATGCAAACACCAAAACAATACAAGCTTTGAGCTATAGACACAGGAATACGATACGATATAACCAGTATCTCTGAAGTAACCTCGATCCGATGGTCGGCGCTTGTTTCGATGCCGGGTGGTAGTGACATATATGCAACGATGGTAGCTCAAAAACCCGAGGTAATGTGGTTGGCCACGGGCATCCACCATGGTGTCTCAACAAACCATTGATATTATCATGCAAGGTAGTTTATCACCCTTCCAACCGTTGGCACACCCGACCGTGATTTGTGGGTAGTATGATGACATAATGCCCTTTATTATGTCTGCATGGGCGACATAAGTGACATCTATCCCGATGGAAGCCTGATCGACGCTATAGCCACAAATGAAGATATCGGTGATAAGAAATACACCAGATTTGTACATTACATAAACTACTACCGTGCAAAGCTTAGAAGTCTTCAATATGCATGACGCCGACGGACCCACAAGGTACTGGCGCAGTTTCAGCAGGACCGATCACGTATGGTGACTCAGGACCTGCGAGATCAACGGTGTACACAACGCGACAGTGTGGTAACAAAAGTTGGGCGCGTGAGCTATCGTGAACAGAGCGGCTTCGCAATTTAGCAGGAATTTCATACCCAATTCCTCGGCAGCCACCCTCCTAAGGAGCATGTTGGTGATATAGACAGGCACTACTGTATATTACCGTTTAGAATAATAAGTTGTCGCTAGCGGTAGGGTTGGCGAAACGATTGAGAAGTCAATAGAGGCCGCTGCTTCTACGATTATAAGGTCGAACTTGCTACTACCGAAGTCATGATGACAAAGGTCGCGATGGTAAGCGACTACCGCGTAGTCATACTGGCGTGCTAAATACCAAAGAAGGACAATAATTGGGACATCATTCCAATATATTTTCTCGAAAGTATCGCGTGCTCGGAGAGCGACTATATTTGCAGCATTGGTTTTTGCTACCACGAGGTCTTCTTTTTGGGATCTGCTGTTAAACACGCAGCGCAAAACTCAGCTATGTGCAATGACTTACCCGACCCAGGTGGTGTCCATAGGATAACCATCTTACCACACAGTAATTCTATGGTTACTACTTTCTGCTCGGATTGAACCAGTCTAAGTGGTATCAAATGAAAGCGGACTGGTCATCGTTTAGCGACAGAAGTAGGACTGGAGCAATGCCACAGAACAGTATTTCATAAACAGTCTGCAACACAGCGCGGTGGAATTAAAGTAACTGTCGCCTACGAATGCTGATCTCTCCACCTTGGCAGGCGGTACCGTGTTCTCTACCTCGTCCATAGAATCAGGTGCCTTCGAGGATCCGGGCGTCGTTGCCTAAGTCCATTGCTTCAAGACCCAGTGGGAGCCTGTCACACGCATCCCAATCCGCAGGGACAGAATGTTGAGAAACGTTCTTCGCGACCGTATTAGGTGCTAAATCATAAGGCCATGCGTCTCCGTGATTGTATCCCAAATCTCAAGGATCAACCAAGTCAGCAACACCCTGATGGTCTGGTGGCTGTTGAGTACCGCCCGAGTGCCTGATAGATTACGGCTATACGCAACGAAAATTAGATACTCGACGGTGGGACCCAGGGTGGAGGTTACTGTTATAGGCTGCTGGAATAGCCTGACAATATCTCTGTCAAGTAAGAGTCGCCTTGTCCCGCCGGGGGAAAATAAGCATTAACCGTCGTCAATATTGCCTATTTCTAGCCGCTCGGTGTTGTGTATTACTCGTGAATAATTTACTGGTTTGGATATATAGTTGTTGATGGGATATAATGATGTTTTAAAATTGAAGTGATGGACGACTTAGCTACGATATTGGACGTGTCATGATTTTAGTTTAGTATGACATGGAAAATTTATCGTCGTATTATTTGTCTGATTTTTAGTATTACGATTTTAATGCGCATAGAGATGAAGAGTAACGTACGAGAAAAGGAGAGCTAGAAAATTCAGTTTTTATTTTCACGATTGCTACTACAAGATTTTAGAATACATACAGGATTTAGTTGCTCTGGTTCTTTGTAACGCCGTACGACAAAGCTTGGTTACACCGTTTGGCGAAGCAATCCGCATAGACATATGTTTAGAATTAATTTTATTGAACTGGTTTATTATTCAATTGGAATTTGTTTTGCTTTCTGATTTAATATCTAATCTAAATGCAACCGTTAAAAAGGTCTGCGAGTCTTCTCGAGTCGGAAATAACGTATATATCATGTTCAACGCCCAATCGCGTTCACGCTCGATTATTGATAAGGCTCACATGCCGCCTGTTGAGTTTTATTGGGAGTCAGGGCATTTTTTTTATATTTTTGAGCGTCAGTTGGAATCCGTTGATCGAGAATGCTTGTAAGCAGACCAAGCGGAACCGTGCGCTAGCTTAAATTTGTGTATCAAGGGGTTACCATAAAGTACATCCACCGATTGTGGACATTACATCGGTCTCTGAAGAATTCCCGCGTTATGATGGCTCCCTAAGGTATATACAGCATTTAATGCATTTCTACAGCATTCTGTGGTGTTTGCTATCGTATTGAATAAAGCTAGAAAGGACCAACGGAGCCTGCAAAAGGTGTGAAAACGTATTAGTGTTACGGAGCTTTAACCTGCTATAATTTAATGTTTACTGGTTACGGTATTGAATGCGTGCCTATCGGTGAACTATAGATAAGGTGTTACGTATATTAGTGTCACAGAGTGCCTTAAAACATAACTTTAATTCGAGACTCCTCTAGCATAGCCGTTTAGTCTATCGTTATATTCGACCTTAGGAGTGTGGTGTTTGTTTATACACAGTTTCACATACGATTCCGGTATCGGTATAAAATGGTCACTGCGTCATATTAATGAATAAAAAGTTATTACTGATTGGCTGTGATGGTGTCTGTAAAGAGCGTAATAAAATCTGACTGCTGCCTCGTTGAGCTGTTATTGCCGTTGGGTCGTTCCCAAAATAGGAAGCGCTAGGATTTGTGTATCAATAGTTCTGTGGTACGCCAGACCACGAACTCGTGCAACCCAGTCGTTAGTGCGTAATATAGTTTGGTGGCCCGAGCTGAAAACGAATTATAAACATTGTTATAGTATCAGCTGGGGGTCGGAGCGTCGCGTAAGCACGGAACGCTCTACCGCAAAATAAATCGAGCTCGAGCGAGATGCCGTAGCGTATATGATAAGAATTTATCAAATTTAGGAAATTTTGATCGAATTTAGGTAGTCCAGGAAATCGTTTCCGAAAATAGCATTTTTGTCAAAAACTGGCTGATAATGAACTAATTTTAGTTGGAAAGAAATGGCTGTGACATTTAGGAAAACAGTATTTTTGTTTTAGATGTCAACAGAAATGCTCAAGTGCCTCCAATCCCGTAAATATATAGAATATAATTTTATATCTACTGCGATTTCTGGCCGGAAAACTCAGAAGGGAGAGAATCTACCTGCATATCCAACAGTACAATTCGTGGATTCAAATTCATTTCAGCACAACTTCTCTACAAAAAGGCTATAGGTTGACGTGATGGGTCACTAACAACCGTCTTTGAGGTCGTAATCCTATGCATTCAATAACTTCTCAAATAAATATATTTAAATTGGCAAATATATTGCATCCTAGCTAAATAATTAACTCATAAACTAATTATGACAAAACACTTATATAAGTTGTAACAGCCCAATTTTATGAAAATGATAAAACGCTTGAAACGTATCAAAATTCGTAGGGAAACACGGGAATGGACGACCGGATACCGGTGGAGTGTGACCTTCCTATGAATTGATATAATTGCGTAGTATTGTATTGATTATGAAAATAAACTATTGTATTTCATTTATGTTGCACTTGTAAGGTCACACTCCACCACCCGCTGGTGCCCGGGATGATTTTGGCACCGAAAATGAAAGAAGAGTGTCACCATTAGGGGCGTTCGGTCGATCCTCGTGAATTAAAATTGTTGGGATATTGTGTGCATAAAATGTTTTGTCTATTATATTATACTTGTTGTGAGGTGCCTATAATACGTATTGTGTATGATATATAAAAGGGGCAGGGGTTAGTAATTTGTCAGGACACGTTCAAAGTTCCTACACCCAGGCCGATCATGGTCAGCTGTCCAAAAATTTCGGCTTGAGGGAAAGGAAATTTTGAGTACGAACCTTCGTGGACACTATTCTAAGGGTGCGACACTAAAAGTTAAATTTTGGGCTTTCTACTAAACTTAGGGGAACGGGGGTGACTAAACCATCTTAAGGACTCCCTAAGGGTGTCAAATTGTCCCGGCGGGTCAAAAAATTTGGTTCCCCTAAATACTTAAAGACCCCCGAACAGGCGCTTAAGCCTCCTATCTCCAAAGCATAAAAGGACAACTAAAATAACCAAAAATCTCCGATTTTTTGAGCCCGGGACACATTTCGGTTCCCACCCTAACTGTTTAGCCAAAAACCGGGACTGGCCATCCCCGCGGGTCCGCTCAGGATCCCCCAAACTCAAACAGGACACCAAAATTTTGGGTTTCATTAACTTTTAAAACGGCCTCTAACGAGCCTCTCGTGAGAGATACAATTAAATTTTTGCTCTCATCAGCAGCCGATCTGCCAGTGCATGATTGTGGTCCTGCCCTCGACCGCCTACTGTTTTTAGATCCTGAGATATCGGCAAAAATGTGCCGATATCCCTATGAGAAAACAGCGCCCCGAGCGCCGTTATATCTTGCTCCTAAAATTTTGCCGCACCGACCAGCGGGCGGTTTTGTCTCTTTTGTCACACATCGGTCAAGTCAGCGTTGCTGCTGGCCATCATATTGTTGTCTGGTCTAAGCGCAAAGATATTTATAATTAATATACATATATTGTAGCAGGGCAGCGCTAATGTTTTCTTGTTGTTGTTTGTTTGGAGGAAAGTTGCTGTAGCTTCAGTGTGATCTATGTATTTATTTTCAAGGAATTCGAAATTTGTGCTTTAGGGTATCTAGCCGTGAAAAAGGGCAGCGGGGGCCACAGTTGGTATAAAAGAAGGCAGAGCGATTGGAAATTGGGACCAGTGGAGTCTTTGTAGCTAAAATTTTGGTCGGTTTTGGCGGTTGCCGCCGATTTTGAAGTTTTGCTCTTTTGAGTTTGCTTATAGGCTTTCTCTTCGCCCGGGTGAGCTCTTCGGCTTGCAGACTTGCGGAAGAGGCCCACCCGAGGCTTTTCGATGCTTTTAAATTTCTTTTTCTCAGGCTTAGGACAAGGGACAGCCCTTGCGGGAGCTGGGGTGTCCGTCGGATGCCTCGCGCTCCCGTAAGTGCTGTGCCCGCGCCGCGGAGACTAAATCGAGTTTTGGCAAATTGTGGTTGAAATTGGGACTAAACTGTAAAAAGGGGAGGAAAAGTACCCGCACTCGACTAGATCCCCACCCCTGAGTTGTATTTATTGTTAGTGCCCAGGGGGTGAATCGTTTAAAGTGTGTTACAGCGTACTATGTTGCTTAGTTGAGGCCGCACCGTTAGGTGCCTGCCGGTTACAACGCCTAGGAATCAAAATAATCTACGGACATCATCGTTTAAAATTTTATCAAAGAAATAATTTGAAGGCCACGTTTTAGGAGCCATGGTTGTCTCGGATGGACTCTTCGACTGCGGACGCGTGGAAGAGGCCCGCCCGAGGTGTCTAATAGAGTTTTCCAAATGTTCTCACTTAGGCATAGGAATAGGGGAAACCCTTGCGGATGCTGGGGTGTCCGTCGGATACCTCGCGCTCCCGTGAGTGCTGCGCCCGCGCTTCTGCGTTTTGAGCGAAACAAGTTAAAGGAAAGTTTAGGTTGGTATTAAGAGCGGTAACAGAATTTTACATGGCCAACGTGGAGGTAAACTGAAGGCTTGGACCCTAATAACAAATTTTGGGTTGCGGGTTCCGCTTTCGAAAAGAGCCCGGTTGGAGCTCGCAAGACATCATTCGTTATCCAAAGGAGGCTGTAGAAGGGGAGTCAAAGTAATGTCGTTTTAAACCACTTGCTCATGTCGCTAGCGCGCAAAGGACCGCGCATGGGTTTGGGTCCTGGCTCACTTTTAATGTAAATAATATCATTGTCATATACACCCAAGTGGGTGATATTTACGTTTTTGAGTGTTCGCATGTTTTTATCGTGTCGAGAAAAGGGAAACCCAAGGAATAAAAAATTTTTGCGTGTGATTTTATTAGGCGAACTAGTTTGATTTAAATCCGGCTCCCTGTTCCAAGAAGAATGCATGACTCCCACTGAGGTTCTCAATGTTGTTTGATCTAGGCTTCTTGTCCTCCTCAAGCACATTGCCCCAATGATGCTCGCTCCCGCCATGCCGTTTTCCCGCTTCCCTGTCCTGGCTCCTCGCCCAAGTATCTGTTTCGGCCTTGCTAGAATTAAAATTCATGCCCCACCCATACCAAGTGCAGTGGCACAACTATGACCAAGTTAGCCTACCCGCAGCGTCCCCCCAACTCTGCTCGCGCCCGCGTCTCGTCCGTCCCTCGTGATCAACGAGTCTTGGTACAAGTTCTCAAGTTTCTTAAAACCAACGTCCATCCGTTTTCCTGAAGACATATTAGCCCGAGTAGGCTCAGCGGGCGCGACTCTTAGTTGAACTAAGATGACACGGTCTCATCTCCGCGTATTCGGACCCAAGGGTTAGGGAATAATTCTCGGCTCAGTAAACCCCTCCGAAGACGGGTCCTCCCGATGGGGGAACCTTGATTTTGGCATATGGTATAGGACTCAATAACAGAAAGTGAGGGAATGACGGGTCAGCCTTATTACCTGTGAGCAGGCTTAGGGGATGACCCTCCCTCAGGGGGACCTCCATGCCACTAGATACGTGGGCCGATATGGGGGCCAGGCCGAACACCCTGGTAAACCGGCCGGCAGCCTGCTAAGCTAAGCGGTTCCCTTCGGTCAGACCGGGGTCCACCGGGGAATCGTGTAGGCCGGGGTTGTCAGGCACCACAGTGAAAATTGAGAGTGGTGCAGCTGGGACCCCTTACGGCCAGAACGGGTCCTAGTACAAGTTACTACAATAAAATTAAAATAATTGTGATCAAAAATTGACACAAATAACCCTGAGCCGCTATTTAGAGCTAGTACATGTCTCATATAAGAACCTAAGCTTACACTGAAGCTCTAAACAATGGAATGACACACATTACAGTTACGTCCATCAGGGCTTTACTTCGGCCAAATAACTTATGCAAATTAGGTAATAATAAATCTAGAAAATCCTATGTTCTTT
>JASANE010001462.1:0-10108 GCA_030248225.1 Trileptium ribeirensis
TGTCTGTTGTGAACCAAATCAATTAAGAAAGGTTAGTGAAATACATGTTAGATGTTTATTGAAATGACAATTTGATTATTTGGATATATCATGTAAAAATTGAACCACTTGCTGAGGAACTCAGCTGTCAGAGTTGTAACTCAGTTCCAGGGAATCTCTATTTATGTATATTTTTGGATCAGTCTGTGAAATGTGGGCTTTGGAAGGAGTACCAAATAAGTAAAGGAAAAGCAAAGGCATTCTGAGCAGTTACTGAAATAGGTTTCATTCTATTGGATACAGGAATTATTTTTATGATACAAGCATTTATGGAGAAGGGGCGAAGTTGGAGTTTGATGTCTGATATTACCTTTAAAATGTAAGAGTGCGTGCAGCTTTTGATTCGAATTAAATAGCAATTGACATTTGATTTCTGCGCTTCTGTCAAATTTCAAAGTAAGTTTGAAATATGTCTGCTTCTCACCAAAAAGATATTGTTATTGAGAGGAACGCTTAATTGGGTTAGGCTGAATTTTTATCTCTGTGATCGAATTCCGTATATTCTGTTATTTAGTATTTGAATTTTGTGTCTTGAAAATTGCGCTAAATAAAGGCTCTGTATTATCAAATGTCCGAAGCAAGGTTTCCCCTTCGATGCTTATATCTTTCGCTTTCAAACAAAATATAGGCTCTAGATTTCCAGAACATGAAGTGACGGCGGCGATTAGAGAACGGAAAATGGATAATTCGTATCCTTGTTTGTAAAGTATCCGCATATACAGGACTTAGTTAGTCAGAATATCTTCTTGCATTTGTGCAACACATGATTCAGAATCATGTGTCAACAATAGTGGAAGTGCATTATCTCCTTTAAACTCATTTCATTTAGTTTCAAAAAATGAATGGACATATATTTATCATTTTTGTTGATACCAAAACATATAATCAAAAATTGAGATATGCATCTGCGTTGTGTTAGTTTTTAGGATGGTTTTTAAATGAAAGTGGTGTGAAGCTATAAATTTGCTTTAAGTTCAGTGTGATGGTAATTAAAATTTTAACTACATTAAATATGTATGTGTGTTTACCCTGTGTCTTGTGTATTGCGGCATAAAAATAACAGATTGTATCACACCTGTTCAGGGATAAATATGAAATATTAAATTTTACAGTTTGTAAAAACGGACAAACGCGGCGTCCCCAACGGTGCAACCGTGACCTCGATTGGCGAACTTCTGGCTGTATTAGGGATAACGTCTTCCTCAGGTGGGGTACTCGGAAATCGCTTTTCCGCTTTTATCCATCGATTTCCTTTCCTAGGCTTACTGTCGGATATAATTAACCGCCTGCGGCATGGGAAGCATCGAGGGACATAGTACCCATACTTAGGCGGGACCTTGCATTTGGTCATACCATACATCAGACTAACCATCCCAACGATGATGGTAATGATAAAATAAGGCGAGAATCCTGCGTACTCCATAGCAGGGAAATTAACCACCTTACGCACGTACTGTTTAGCTATCTCAGCTACCTGCAAATTAATTGCCTTGGCATTGCCGAGCGAGTCCCAAGTCAGAAGTCTTAATTTGGTACCGGAAAGCCGGTCGGTGGTGATGTTTGGTCCGAATTTGATTGTAATTTTCTTGGGTTTCAACATGCTAGTGAGCACGAGTGACCCGATAACCAACTGGGTATAGTTTCCGTGCGGAAACCATAAAATTCCGTTAGGCGGGACCTTTATGGTTTCGCGTAAAGTTACGTGTGCGAGCTACCTACGATTAGTCAATATAACCTCGGGCTCACTGGTATGTTGAACACATTACAACGCAATACTTCTTGAATGGTTGTATGCACAGCGGTATCGTTGGCAAGTGGGCCAATAAGCGAGCAGTTGCCGCATGTATGCTTGACGGATTCAGGCGCATGTTTATCTGCGATAATCCGTTCTAGACAATTGGTGCTGTGGTCAGTTATTAGCGCGTTCGGTTCGCAGAAAGCGATTCCTGGTCTTTGCTTACATGCTCCTAGGTTAAGTGATTCGAAGCAGATGTGGCCCAATCGGGCGGCGTATTGAGGTAGCGGCAATCTCCACTGCATCAGCCTGGCAGGAGCGTTCCAGCCAGTGTTATAAACCCGGAAATAAGGTCTGACATCGTTGCGTTTAGGCAATTTTAATTGCAGAATGAATCCAAAGCGAAATGCTGTTAACTCCACACTTACATGCATAACGCGACCAAATAAATATGCCAAGCTGGGTTCTCGCATGAGGATAGTGGTGTTGGAAATGCGTGGGTCCATGGTGAATAATTGTCGTAACATAACAACGTCGATTAGTTCGCCGTTTAGCATGGGTTCCATTATGGCTTGTACCGACGAGCGCATGTTGGCTCGCAGGATGTGATCAATTAACTGGCGGTGCACATGCGCGATCCCTTGCTGGTCAGCACAGCGAACTTGTTCTATCATGGAGACCACTTTTTGCATACTGTGATGTAAAAATGCGTAGATGTCCTCGTTGGCTCGGGTCAGTTGTCTGATAGCCTTAGTGTTCTGGAAGGAACATCATTAGTCTCGCGTGTGAATTTTTCTAGGACGGTTACTTGTTGTCGCACATTATTAATATGTACTCCAGTTTTGAAGGCCAATCTCGGCCCCAAAAAGCCGGAAACGGCGCCTACAGCGGTGGCGATTAAGCATGCGAAGCGCTTGTCACTATTATTGGTAAGGTCGCACAACTGCTCATTTGCAACGCAAAAAGAGTGCACGAGTAACGAGTAGTAGCTGGTGTCTAGCACATAGGCGTCGTGATAGGCGTCGTCGAGCTCGAGTTCCCAAGCACTCAGGGTTTCGTGCAACTGCGGGGACTCGATACAGTTTGTTTTCCTGCAGCAAGACCCGTTGGCTTCGTAGGGTGGACAGAAATTGCTCACAAAGGATCGGACTTGCGTTCCTAATCCCGTAGCGATAACTGCAGTACTACTGGCAGGTGCGTAGTCTAATCGGAGGTAATCACTAAACCCTGCGGTTCAATGACAACGCCTACTTGTTGGTTCACAAAAGCAACTAATCGCGAGATAGTATCGCTGAATGGCGAGAGCGTAGCGTGTATGGAGCTTAGTGTCGAGAGTCAAAGTACCAATAAGATCGTACATACTCTCCACATATCCGTAGGGTCTCCGGGGCCATTATTAAGGCCAAGTGTGGAGAGTTGAGCCACATTTTGAGTAGGTTCTGGCTCGCCCTCATTATTCATAATCTCCCCATTAGTTTCGCTTGGGTCTCACAGTCTAGTAGTTCGGAATTTTCTCCGGCTAATTCTTTTTGTTCAGAGATGTCGTTCTGGGAGCCAACTCCTGGGGTCTCATCGGGCGACTCCAAACACTCGGCCATCGCTAGGGCCAACTGCTCCTCCAGGTCTTGAACGGAACTACTGGTGGTATCACGCTGGAGCGTGCACTGTTCCGAAATTAAGTAATCTACTTCTACGTGTTCGCCGATCGTCATACCACACGCAATCTGAAGCAGATTAACGCTAGCGGAGCGTCGCAGGAGCCCTAGGCGCGCGCACAGCAATACTAATCGATCACGTCTATGGGATTCATCAACAAACCCCATGCCACTCATAGCGTGCTGAACGAAAGTAGTTATTGGAACTCCCACGCGGCCCTGGTTCTTTTTGATAAATTCGATTAAGTGGGGCGCTTCACACAACATTTCGTGTACTTCCATATTGGCTGCGCGGGTGCGGCGTTGCATCCGGGGCGTCTGGATACCAACGTAATACCGCCAGTTAGGTATTATAAATCCATCGATGCGGACAGACGCGCAAGCGGTGCTCAAAGTACCTTGGTAATTCCATCTCCCTCGGTGGCCGACGCAATAACAATAAGGGCTAATGTTCGGTGACAGTCGGGCATGGCTTCTCTTACACTCGTGGCACATTGGGAGCATACTCAACTCCGCCTCGAATTTCCTCTCCATGACCTTCTGGAGCGTGTAGCCATTCACGCATTGGCCCACCAGTTCCATGAAAAGTTCCAACGAAGCAAGAGCTATTGGATCAAGATAATAGTCCGGTTACGCGGTGCTCGATGGGAGTAGCCATGCCTAAGGTACTGTTCAACATAGCGGAATCGCGTTGAAGAGCCGCATTGGTACTACCCTCAAAACGGACACTGAAAAGCCTGCTTAAGTTGTTCAGTTGTTCCATGGCGAGAACGACTCACCGATAGAAGAGAGCCTGCGGTTACAGTACCGCAGACTGTCCGAAGTCGGCATTTATCTCACCTGCTCTAAAGTTAATTGGTATAAGACATTCCGCTACCTCATGGGTCAGACTTTCTGCCAGTTCAATGCGAGTGTATCGGTAGCTTGAAGCCTCGGCATGATCCGTGGAAATGGTAAACAATGCGTCCGTTCCCAGAATTCGATTGCGTTCATCACTCGTTAATGGGCGAACGTGTCCAGGTTCAATCGTCGTGTCGTTGGTAAGGTAGAGTCTGTACACGTTCAACAGTTGCTCGTCCAGTTGGTGCAATCGTTCGCTGTTAGCGTCCTGCACGAACTTAAGTAAGGTTCCGCGTCCCATGCACGCATTCGAGTGCTAGCTGATTATGCTTACAGATTCCTCCAAATTACGCGGGGACATACTTGGTCTCCCTTTGTCGGATTGCTCCTCGGCTGTATCAGATTTTTTATGTGGGCTGCCCGAATTACCAGAGGGCATACAAGGCACCTCTTCGGCGGGCCCAAAAATATCACTAGAGATTCCGAACAAAGTGTCGGTAGAATCACCTAAATTACCCAGGCGCATACGGGGCGATCTTTCGATAGGATCATCCCCCGCACTATTATCACCGCACAGGAGAACCAGATTCAACTTACACAGTTGCCTTGGCTCACTAATATAGCTATTCTCTTCGGTAGCCTCGCTCGATTCATCCACGCTGGTGGTATCATCTCCGTCCTCAGAGCGGATAGACAATTGACTTGTTCGCAGACTCAAATCAACGCCGTCGTGGGAAGGTACACGCGGTAGCTCATGATTACGACGCGTTTCGCGCGCCCTTTCACGGTGCCACTCTCGTGCATCGGGGTGGGCCCACGTCGATACCATTCGGCATTTGGATCAACCCAGTTGCCCCAAAACTCTTCATGGCTCAGCAGGCGCTCCTCGTCGATTTCACTGTCGGTGCATTCATCGCAGCTATCATCGAGATCGTCTGAGGCAATAGTTACTCTGTACCCAAGCTCGTCGTCCGGTTCATCCTCAGAATCATTGTGTTCCTGTGGGGTACCCTGACTTAGATTAGACATTTTCGTTTCGCTTAAATAGTACACAACCCTCGCTTTGGATCCAATCCGGTCATGTAGGTGTTCAACCGACTCCCTTGATTCACAAGATTCAACCAATTCAACACACTCACCGTTATCCTTTGCGCCGATACCACCACACAATTCCTTGAATCAACTTAACTCAGCACGAGATACGTCACTGCGCGCTTCAGCGATGGGGCCGCAACGGGACCCTCACAATGAGATGGACGGTCTTTATTTGCCACCCCGCCATCTACATCCGCATACTTGTGCGGACCTCGGGCAATACTTTCAGCCCCAACGATCATACCCGTTTCATTGGTGCAATCCGTCGCGAACCCGCCGCTACCTCCGCTTGGGTACGGGTGACAGGGGCGGCCCCAGTCAGTATCAAGGAAGGACCCAATGACCGTGGAACCCCTTGTCAATGAGGTCGGGAAAATCACCTCAACTCCATCAGTATTAGAATTCGCCGGTTCAAAATAGCAATCAATTACATCAACTTAACTTCCATTACTATCCGCCAAGAACTCACTAAACCTGCAAAGCGCTACCTAACTTAGGCAATTCAACAGATTCATACGACACACAATTCTCAAGCGCACGCAAGGGACGACCTGCGCGGCAGTCCGACCCACATACTACATCAGATGACTTATAATTTAGAGCTAGGGCTAGGCGGCTCTGATGAGGTACCTTCATCATCAACCGAGGCTCCTTCGTCCCTGCTCGTTCGCCGACCTCTAAAAACTCCATGGGTGCCTCATACGACGACCCGAATAGATCCACATTTTCCCGAGCCATGTCCACGTCATCGGCTTCCCTGCCGGAATAATCAACATCAACACTCTCCACACACACTCTCGGATGGCCAGCTTCAGAGGAGGAAAATGACTATAATGACTCAATTACAACAACATCCTCTCTCACATCTTCGGTTATGTCCAAAGAGCTGGGGGTTCCGGAATTCCCCCTTGAGGTGACTCCCTGGTGTCTACCGGCATTAAAATCAACATTTCTCTTAACATTGCTCAACCTATAATTTTCAACGCAACCATCTTCCATTTCCTCATAGATTTCCACGCTACCATTACTATCTTCCAATGCAGTTATGGTTCATATGTTTGTTCCGGGCCAGGGCATGCCCTGTGAATTCGATTGATCGATCGATCGCTCGACTCGCTTTTCGCAATTCTGATTTCGCTCGCTCGCAGTTATATATACAATTGCATCGACACCTGCACCAGATGAGTCCGAACATGACATATACAATCCTTCATCCCAATATCTCCCTTTTTGGTATTTTGGTGTTTTCGTGCTATATACAGTGCTGATAGAGTCGTCCAGATATTGTTCGGCGTCCGCGTTCGTCAAACTCAACTTCATGACTTCGGGTCCATCGTATGGCTGGATCGAACCATAGCACCCTGGGACACGCGCGGCATCAACCCACTGCGTGATCGCGATCACGTCCAGATGCCTCTCGACGAGCCCCTCCATCATTTTTGAAGTGTCCATGTCCTCGTCGTTCCGATTAATCAACTATCCATCGTCATCGTACTGCGGTTCGTTCGCAGTCGCAAGTGCGTTAACACGTCCAGTCCGTATCCTAGTTTGTCCTGCATCACGCCAAGCTCACGGCTGAGCACCTCCAAGCGGTGAGTAGTGGCTGGACTCGGTTCACGATTCCCACTATTTTGTGAAGCACTGCAATTTAACTGGTAATTACGGCGCGGCATGGCACCGTTATTCTTATTTAAAACTTCGCCGACCTGAAATCGACTGGGCTGTTGCTGGGGCCTACGCCTCGATTAAGCTGGGGTCGCTCATTCTGGGTGCTCGGGTACCCGTATGCCTGTACCGGCAGATTATTATAGTTTCCAGGTTGTTGGTTGGTTGTATATTCTCCATTTCCGCGATTACTATTAACAGATACCCAGATACCCATATTGGGCCATTCAAGCCATTCTGGCGGGCTACGCCGTTATTCCATCCTAGGCTGTTCCGGTACCCGGTTCCGTTCTCAGATCGACGAGGCGGAGGCGGTGGGGTGTCCACGGCCCGTCGCAGACTTATCATTTCTCGGATTGGAGCATCCGTGGCTCCTCGGTTCATACTGTCCTGGTCCTCGTCGCACGAGACTAGATACATAAACAGACACTGGCTCGGAATTGCGCGGCGATTTATTCGCAGCAGGCGGGTAACACACGGGGTGGGCATTCGCGCATGACATGCAATGGCTCCCCGTAGCGATGGTAAGCGCGGTGGCGGCACGGCGGGTGGATTAGGCACGAAAGGTTGCGCGAGTGCATTAAGCTGACGCGTATTTTCGACCCGCTTGTCGACTATATCCAGTATGCGGTTTACAGTGTCACTGTTATTAGTATTCGCTTTGCGATGTTCCTCCAGCGTGTTTTGAAGCTGTGTGGTCAGCCCTTCGCCACCTTCCTCAAGTAGCGAGTTCACTGTCTTGGTGCGAGGCTTACTGGTGACCGGTGAGTCTGGATCGGGACAGGCAGCGCTAGCATCCTCGTACCGCTTTGCAACACCCACAGTATCGTGAAACGTCTCACACTCATGGATCTGGTTAAGGACCTGCCTTCGCCCCTCGGATCGTAAACGCCTTTGGAAAAACAGGCGGAGCATCGTGTCTCGTTGCTCATCTTCCATGTCGGGGAAGGCGCGATCACACAGCTTCTGCAGTTCTAAACCATACATAGCGATTGGGTCGTGCGCTCATTGTTGTCGTGTGCACAATCCTGATAACGATTTCTCAGGACTACGAGAGGACCAGAATAGGAAGCGTAGGTCAGCGACTAGAGCGAGAAAACTTTGGCGTTTTCCCGGTGGGAAGCCCTAGAAGTCCTCGACAGTTCAAATCGCAAACTTCCGAAAACGTGACGCGCAGACACGTGGCGGTCAATAGGTGAGCACAGCAACGGCCGTTGATAGCAGTCGGGTCCTTGAACGTGGCGAACCAACTAGAGAAGAGCAGCCCGACGTGCATCGTTAATGTATTAAGACGTTCGGCGCGCAAGTCGGCTCGAATCGATTAATGATAATAAATGCGGCAGGGAGTCCAAATACATGTACAAATATTACTCGGTTAGCAAGTTAGGCGATTAGTTAAAACAAAAACGATTAGCTGAAAACTTAGTCCTGAAAAATATACGCACAGGGCCAGGCAACATATCAATACTGCGAGGAGAACACCCAGAACAAACAGTCAGCAAGACCGGTCCTTCCAAGGTCGACATAAATGAGAGCAAAAATAACGAAGCACACAGGATGTTAGCATGTTAATGCATGGGCACAAAACACGATGTACGTACATGTCACGACAAATTCTAGATGCGAGAGGTCCACGTAAAAGTAAAAATTGAACTTATACCAAATTTGTCTGCAAAAATGTCAGAATTCCTACGAGCGATGAGAGTCCCTATTATCATTAAACGAGATAGGCGCCGCAAACGGTGCTCACGGCATAGTCCCCAACGACGTAATAACGGTACGCACCTGCATGGCGCAACTTCCGAACACCATGCCCATACAACCCCGGCTATCATAACCTCAAGGGTGGACCCTAACTTATCCAACTTTGACACTTTTTTTGGTCAGACCCAAGAAGATATAGAGCTTAGCAAGCCGCAGTCACATTTCACGGGGTGTGTTCTGACCCCGCCCGATTGGTTGCGCTCGGGTCTAGTATTTTGGTATGATTAATGAGGTCCCCCAGGGAGATTGGCAACGAAACCTGCTTTCAGGTCATAATGCCGGACCGATGTTCCCTATCCTAAGCTTACATGGAAGTTGTTTAAGTCACTAGTGTTTAAGAATCACCATGCATGCGTGCCCTGATTAGTAGACATTTTGACTTGTCCTCAATGAGTTACGATGGCAAACCTAAGAATTTTAAAGCAGCCAGTGTGGCCTCCACAGGGTTCCGACAATCCCTGGGTGTCTAACGGCGGACGTTCTAATTGGTAATTTGACAGTGGTTCGGGTTAGCATGTGATGATACGGTTTTCCTAGTAAATTTTAACCATAATTTGAATGTGATATTTTGCCGGGTAAGTCCGGTAATGAATCTCGTGGATTCCGCTCGTAACGATTTGCTTGCTCCTTATTATAATGTCCTTGTTGGCAAAGCCTACGAGTATGGGCTAGGGATATTCTCACCCCCAAGCCGGGGCGCGCAGACTGGGTCCGTCCAGGCGGATGAACATATCGCTTTCCAATCGAACAACAAGGGACGCGATGATTAGTTTCCAAGCTTATATTTCAATGTTATGTACAATGCAGAGAGTTAGGGGAAAGCAATTAATAAGCAGCAGCATCAATATAATGGAGCATCGGTATAAACGGTGGTTTTACCAGTGGCTCGACATGATTCCGGGTATGCGCGTGCCGAGGAGCTTAGAGCGAGAGTGGGCTCAACTAGACGGGATATGAGAAACCATTGCCTCTGGGATTCCCCTATTTCAGCGACTTTCGCTCAGCTATGGGTTCAGAGACCGCAACTGATGTGCTCCCAAATGCGCTCTAGGTAGCGCGCGGCCCTACTACTGTTCAAAGGAATACGGGGGCCACGCCCAAATTATTTGAGCGTCCGCGGGGGTGGTTGAAACACCCAGGTTTTAGGAGTCAGGTACAAATTATGATGCTTTACCCACAATACGAGTCAGGGGGTGGCGATGAGCACCCAGATTGGATACGGTACAAATCGGAGCGTGGTGATAAGCGTGAAGCATGGTATAAAACTCACCACGGTGTCCAAATACGCAACTGAAGTCGAAAGGAGACGTACATA
>JASANE010001463.1:0-42583 GCA_030248225.1 Trileptium ribeirensis
TGTGGACAGGCTCAAGTGAGCCCAGCGAGAATCGATGTAGGCCAGATGTCTAACTTTCGGAGGATGAGGAAGGTAATGGAATCTTTGATAGGATTGAACGGGCAAGCTTGAACGGAACTCGGCTACTTCTCCCTATTTCACCAGAGAAATTTCAAAATTCCGACCGTCCGGGAATAGGAGGCCTTTGACAATCTAAGGGGAAGGGAAGTGATCAGAATCAAGACCATCAAGTTTACCTGGTTTGAGCGAACCATAGCTTAATGGTCGCAAAAGTAAGCTGAAGCAAATGGGTTACGGTAGTTTCCGATTATTCGGAAATAACGGACCTCGGGCCTGTTTATCGGCCCGTAACCGTCCAACGGTTCAGATTTACCGGAAATGCCCCGAGTACTTTTCGGTAGAGAATTTTCAGGGCTCTCGAACGAGCCCAAGACATCGCAAATCGCTGGAGGATTTCACGAGATATCCTGGGGACAAATAGGTGAACATTCAATCAACAGCCAATACTTACGCTAGGTTTGGTTGGTGACCATGGTCCCGAGTGGACCTGATATAGGCATATATGGATATATAGTTATGTATATATGTAGATATGTGTGTGCTGCCTGATCTTCGTGTCTCGGTATGTCTATTTTCCCGCCCCCACCGTATCAGAACTTTTATTTTTATAGCATCCGTTGACGCCCAAAATGGCCTGACCCGCACCCTAACAACTGGTTTTCTGGTGACCATCGGATCATTGATTGAAAGTATGCGTGTTTCTAAGTAGTGTATCCATTTAGGCATCTGACGAGGCCAGGCGGGTCTCGATCTGACCAGTCCTCCCGCTGCCATATAGCTTACTTCCCTGTTTTATAATGCACCACGAAAATTCAACAGAACGTTCCTTCAGTTTGTACCAACTCCGTATTTGACCACAGACCCTAAACGTGCCCATGCGACCCCTCATTTTATTTGTCTGCTCCCGGCGAGCACAACGATATCCGGCGGGTCTTTGTCCGACTTCGCGTTAGCCCTTTATGACCGAAAAGGTGCCCCCCCAATTTGGCATACCGACTGCAAGTGGGTACAGACCGACCGAAAATTTAACCCCAACTCAAAGGTAGGCATAATGCCCCTCATTGCATTCGTCGCGTCGAGACATCTTCAACGATGCCCGGCGGGTCTCCATCCGTCGCCCCGTTAACCCGGGAAAGCCGAAAATGCGCCCCCACTTTTTGCCGACACTCTCTTTAACGGTCTTTAACAGTCGTGATTTTAGTGCCCCTCTACCCGCTGCCGTTAAGGTAGGGAAAACACCCCTCGTTTGAACCGCCTTTCCAAGGCGAGTTCAACGATGTCCGGCGGGCGTCGCTCCGCCCAACCGTTAGAGCGGGAGAGCCCGCTGAAACCCCGTATGCTAATATATGTCGGAACCCAAAATTGGGTCCCGACCCGTCACTGCGTCTAACCCCCTCGTGTTTGGTATCATTCGGCCCCGTTTTTCGTCCTGGGACCGAATTTCGCCCCAGCCCCTCGAAATTCCCTCGGGAACCCCCTGCCCCGACTTCCTTCCCATGCCCTTTCTTTTCCGTTCTTCTTTCTTTTCCACCCTCTCTCTAACCGACTTTTTGGTCGGTTGTCGTCGTTGCTGTCGCCATGTGTGTGTACGTGTGTGTATGTGTTGTTGTTGTTGTTGTTGTTGTTGTTGTTGTGTTGTGCTGAAGCTGTCGTGGTTCTGCATGTTTCTAGTGTGGCCTCGAGCGACCTTTCTGTCGCTCAGGTCGCCTGTGTGTCTCATGTGTAGTGTGTGCTCATGAGTATTGTATGTGTATGTGTTTGTGGATATAGATATATATATATATATAGTATGTAAAACGACACAAAAAACAGGACATGTAGGGACAGGACATACAAAATTCTGTTAAATTTGTGAGTTTTACGGACGGACTGGACACATAGGAATAGGACAGACGGGGGGCAGGTTTAGGGCCCTCCCGTGGGTTCCGGGAGTTCCTGAATAGGACCCCGGATAGACCGAAAGATGCTTAGGATTGTGCTGTGCCCTAGAACACGAAATAAGTTCATTCCTACCTTCGGTTCCCCCCTTTTTTTTGGGACGTCCAAAGACGTCCTGTCGGGATATTTGAAATCTAGCTAGGAATGCTAGGAATTCTAGGAATGTTTGGCTTTATCTTGTAAGCCGACATATAAACGTGCAATGTTTGCACGTTTATCCATGGATAGGGCGATAAAATTTAGCCCCAGATGCCCTCCAAATAAGCTTAATTAGGTGATGGATGAGGCAGCTAACTCGCTAAATAGCAGAAATTTGGCTTTAAATCGGCGAGTTAGCTGGGGGAAAATTTGATGAATGAGGGCAAGGAGGCGAAGAAGACAGATTCCAGCTTACTTCGAGCGTATTTACGTACCAAACTTGGGTTTGAAATTTTAAATCTGACGGGTGATTTAATCGATTTCGTGGGACATCTGGGGGTAACGACCAAGCTAGATTATGCAAGGGGTTTAAAAGATCTGAGTAATGGGTTTTGGATAAGTTTCTGACATGAACTTTGGGGGTACAGATGGGCTAAAGTCGGAGATTTTGGGAGAAAACTCGCAGATGGTCGACCTCCGAGTAATCGGAGGGTTCAAATTTGATGTCGGCGATTTCGATTGAAGCCGACTCTCTCTAACGGGGTCCCAGGGTTTACGATAGCTGTCAAAAATAAAAGTTGGGGAATTTTTCGATTGGGCGCCCGGGTTTGACCTCGAAAAAGTGGGCGTCAAGAGAACGTCGCCGATTGGATGGCGACAAAATCGCCATGCTTCAACACAGCAGAAAATTTTGAAGCGACGACTACCGCGTCGTCTCTTCGAATCAGTCTGACTTCGGCAGCGCGGAGTTCGGTCGACTCTACTGACCGGCTCCGACGCTTGAGTTTGCTAGTATTATTTCGTAACATTTTTTGCTTTCTTGTGTTTTTCGCTCTTCGAGTTTGGAATGGAGATCGACGACCGGAGGACCCGCGCAGACATCTTTCGTCTCGCGGAAGGGGACTAGCGATAGCTGTCCCGGATCGACTGCTGTAAGTTAGGAGGAGAATCGAGAAATTGGGGGTTTATTTTTCCCCAGATGTAACAGGAACCAATCATGCACAAAGGACAAATTTAGCTGATCATGGTTTAGCCTTGCTTTTATAGGTTGAACCGACGCCGATTTTCAACACTTTACATGTTTATTAGACAAACCTCCTCTAGTCGAGTTCTGTTTTGGACGCTTCGAGCGATTGCACGGAGGGTACGAAATTGTAGGCACCAAAGTCGAAGTCATTCCGATTCCCCGTGGTCATAGGTAAGACAAATCACTAATGGACGCCACTCGTCCATGTTTTTTATGACTTCTCACTTTTGAGTTAGGGCTGTCGAATTTTCCTGAGCTGACCACGGTAAAACTTTACCACGAAACCATAAGGATTCACTTATTCGCTTGTTTCTGATTATGCTTATGGTTTACAAAATTACAGTTTAGTAGACCGTTCGATGCTCATGCCGCTGCTTGAGCTCGGACTGACGTTGCAGTTAGGGACGGAGGATTAGCCTCTGTCGGGCTTTAGAAAGCCCTAAAATTTATTTTGCCAGTTGAGTTAAGAAAATTTGGGGAAATACAAAAGACTAAACAAATCCTAAGTGATTTTAGTTTGAGCATAAGGTATTGACACTCCGCAAGGAGCGATTTTATTACAATCTTCGCACGATTTTGACCAGTGTTTGATTTGTTTGTCAACAGGACGGTTGATGCCAGCTTGACATAAGGATCAGCTACCGATGTCACGAGCCCTTGGCGGCCCCTCAGGACTAAACTTACTAGGCGCTTGTAAAAGATATCGCCTCACCATGTTTGCTTCGAAATTGTCTCTGTTTAACTATTAAGTCTGCCGACGTTCACCGTAGCATGCAGCCGTGGTTAAGCTCGGCGATAGTGAATGGTAAAACTCCCTGTACTAAAATGAACCGACCGCATTGTTAGAGATCACAATCCACCACCGTGCCCGCTTTCAAAAGCTCGGCGCTATGCCCCGCCCTTAAACAGAAAAATGGGCTAGAATATCCTCTTTTAAATAATGAATAAAATCGCGACCTCTCGCGAACCATTTTGACCCCAAACCGAGCTAGTGCAAAACCCCGTTTTCTTTTCAGAGCGACTTGATCGCTGAGTTTAGGCATTTGTACATTTTATCCCTGGTTGCCCGTTAGGCTATGTATTATGTAGGCCCTTTCTCTGAGTTTTACTGTTTCGTCTCTCTCTCTTTTTCACTTTCCCTTGTTGAGTTTCGATCCTGCACGGAGGATTTAAGTCCGCTGCAGGTATTTCTGTTTTATCCACTCGACTATCGAGTTCTGAGGAAATTCATTAAAATCTTAGTGATAACTCGACTGCACAGTCTCGATAGTGCAGTCGAGACACTGTATACTTTCGATTCGTACAGTGTACTAGAATCTCAAATTGACTACGATAGAGAGAGGACGGCAAAGACTGGGAAACAAAAGGAAACAAAGGAAACAAAAGAAACAAATTAAGAAAAGAGGGAAAAGAAAGAACCCAAAGAAACAACGACCAAACAAGGGGACACCGATGCGTCCGAGGATGAAACGCCCCTTGTTCCCGATCCCGAAACGCAAACGCACCCCAGAGTGCAAACCCAAGCCCGATTATAATCTATACACGGTCACCGACTCGAAAATGTTAGAATAGCTACGATGGTCGCCTCGGACATTGTCCAAAACGACGACGGCTCGTGCAAGCGTCTGTAGTTGAGAAGTCACTATAGGGATAACCCTCGTGAGCGATTAAAACTGTGTCCTATGCGAGTATAACATAGCTCACTTAATCCAATCCCCGTTTTTGGACTGCCGGAGACGCCAAGACGAAGTTGTAGTAAATTCTTGCACAACCGGTCCTAAGGACAAAACGCTAGGAGAAACTCGGTAGGTCTGCGAATTAGGATTTACTGGACTCAGGCGGCACGCCGGACAATGTTTACATTTTTGGACGCCCGCATAGGCGCCGCGCTCATGGTTTGATGATTGTCAGTACCCCATTGTTTGTACCATAAGTAATCGTTGATTTTTCGCCGTATTTCAACTTGTATATTGGACGATTTTATTTATGCATTTCAACCTGTACATTGGACGATTTTATTAATGCAACCATGCCGCTCTTTTGTCGTAGGTCCATACCTTTCCGCGTACCCCGACTAACGCTACACTTTGACTGAGGTTACAAGGTAAAGGAAACGAGCCCGCATTTTTTCCGCTCGGTCCCCTAAGTGTAGGGAATGCCCCGCGTGATTTAGAGCGAACTTCGAAGCACGCCAGAACACACAGCCCGAGTTAGAGCGGACTTAGTTGAGCGTCTCGGGTATAGATTCTGGTCCGGTAATTTTTCCGGGAACGTATTCGCTCACACCGCCTCGCTCCCTGACTAGACGCGGACAAGGGGATGGACGTCTTTAACTGCTTCCAGGTTTTCTGTTTTATGACACTTTAACTGCTCATAGTTATCCTGTATTGTATATACTTATCTTGAAATAAAACGTTGAAAATCACCTCAGCGTCCATTGTTGTTTGAACCCAGGCGTGATAAGTACGTCCGAACGGACGGGCCAACCCTGCGTGTCACGGCTTGACGAAGGGAATATTCCAAGCCCTGACACGTGCGGTTCGCCCCAAATATTTGTACTCGTAAATAACGGAACTAGATTATAGCGAGAATGATCTGTCGAATATTCTACCGAACCCATTCGCAAAATCCGTACACGCAGCACAAGATAAAATTTAGTAGGAAAAAACATCGTCTCCGGATACGAACCCAATCAGCTTATTAAGATGCGAATCAAGTAGTCCGACGTTAAACTCTCAGGGACTGTCGGAACCCCGTGGGGGCCATATGGCTACAACTGATTAAGTGTTCTGCTGAGGATAAACTAGGTGAAACTCAAAATTTAAATAGTAAAGCTAAATTATTACGCATTTCGCTTTAAATTACGCTAGATAAAACAACTTCCATTAGACTAGGACAGGGAATATTGGTTTGACATCATGACCTGTGAGCAGGTTTCGGTGTCAACCTCCCTGGGGGACCTCAGCAATCATGCCAAGATACTAGACACGTGCGCAACCAATCGGGCGGGGTCCGAACACACCCCGTGAAGCGCGCCTGCGGCCTGCTAAGCTCCGTAACTTCTTGGGTCTGACCAAGAAAAGTGGCTAAAATAGAAAACTTAGGGTCCGCCCTTGAGGTCACGATAGCCGGGGTCGTATGGGCATGGTGTTAGGAAGTTGCGCCATGCAGCAGCGTCACCGTTATTACATATAGGTCGGTAATTTATGATTGCTTTGTTTACAGATGTAGCAAGCGAATATGTTACATTGTGCAAGACTATGACACTCGACGATACTCGTGTACGTAGCCGTGTATGATGATGTGGTTATTGTTCGGTGTCCCGCCCAACAATGGTTAGTGGTATATGTTCTTTTCATGCCCGAATTAATTTGTATATCGTTTCACAGTTTGATCCACTAAAAGCCGGTTCCAGGGATCCAACCCCGATTGTACCAGTGAAAGTTGCGTACGCAAACTACTGAACTATCTAGGAGCAGTTGCTCTTTTCCTTAATGAACCTTGCAAAACGATGGAATAACAACGGACATGCATATATATACAAGATACGACAAAGATAGTTAATGGAATGCTTCGCAAAGGTCCATTCGGACCGAGCAGGCATGAAATGGGTATACTTCTCAAGAGTTTCTGGGGGATGTGTCCGCCAACCCTGCACGGTTTATTGATAAAGTACAAATATCAGATCGTCAACAATAACCGGGAATAGTATACAAAAAGTCACGGTGGTTGCTATTAATTATCTAATGTCATTGATTATTGAGACCTGGACAGCTGTTACCGCCGCAGACGCCTTGCGCTGGATAGTCTATGCTTCCGTAGAAAGCCTTGCGCTGAACTTTCGGAAGGGGGGAAATGTAGACTGAAAAGGATGGTTCTTTTCCATTATTCCCCCAGCTTGCGTTTGCCCAAAATGGTCAGATTTTAGAAATTTTGGTATTTTTATGATCCTCGAGACCTCCCCTGATCAGTTCAACCCAAAAGTAGAATGTTTTAAATTATAGATTTTTCGATTTTTTAGAATCCCAGGGGTCCCCAAAAATGGGAACCCAAAAAATTAGAACCTTTGGGAACCCAAAAAATTAGAACCTTTGGGAACCCAAAAAATTAGAACCTTTGGGAACCCAAAAAATTTTTTTCATAAAATTGGATTTTCACCCACCATTCTATGATGACATTATCGGATACGGTAAGGTAAAGTTATACATGTGGACGCTCCGAGGTATCAGGGTGTAGCCGGAATCCGAGGTATCGGGGTGTGGAGGGAGGACGTCGTCTCAAGAGATAGAGTCCCTCGGGTGCAGGTTCTCTAGGGGACTGCCGAAGAAAGGTTAACTACCCCCGTTGACAATAAATTGCCGATTTTACCCCCATTTTTGCTAATTTTAACCATATTTTTACCAAATTTTTCCAAAAATTTTCGCGCTCTCTGGCTGTGCAGGGATGATAGGGGTGAGGTAGACCAGGGCCTTAGTGAGGTGGGGGTTCGAAGCCTCAGGAGGTAGCCTCTCCTAAACCCCTGCATCGGCATGTATGTGTAAAGTACATGACGGCGAATGTGTGCCATACTTTTCTATAAAGTTCTTATCATGTTCTTGGTTGTGGTGATAGTACGACAGGAAGTGAAATAAATGAACGACTGTTTTGTAATGCATGTATATATTATATTTACATAGCACGATTGTCGTATTTTATAAATGGTAAATGAAAAATTGTAAATTTTAAATGAATAGTATGGTAAATCTCAGGGGCGTACCCAACGCGAGGGTAAAGAGGGTCTGACCACCTGTGTTTAGCATGCTGCCAGGGCCCATTTAAATGTCCTTCCAGATTTATCAATCAGCTATCACGTTTCCGTTGTAGGTTTTAAACATCTCATTTTGACGGCCCACTTCTTGTGGTTGTGGTGATTTTGTAATTTGGTTCGGCTCTCTCTTCTAGTTTTGTTGAGCTAAAGTGATTACATCCTTAGTAGGGCTATATAATACTTTCAGAAATCTTCGTTTTTTCTAGGCCAATATAGTTAAAGTTGCGTTACGGAACATTGACAATTGCGTCGGTCACAGAGAAATGTGTGCGCTTACTCGTCATCGTCAACATATGCATACGTGTGTATGCAAACACTGCATTCGATAGTATGTAGTTAGGTTTTTGAATTGTTATGCAAAGCGGGTTCTGTGCAACAACATTGGTTCGTTGTTAAGTATAATTGCTTGTATGCAACAATATTGCTAATGTTACGTTCTATTTGTTATGCTCGAATGGTGTTATGAGCAATGTCATTTTGTGTAATGTCTTAAACATGCTGTGTTTGAGGTATATACTACCCCAAATCTTCTGGAACCACGAACCTAAAACACCCTAACACCTTGAAAGCTAGTCGACCCTAGCATACCGAGAAACGTATATATAGACTATTCTTGATGGCCTGTACTGAACTTTACTGCAGACAAACCTCATTCTGGAAATCGTGTTAATTTACCCCAGTCAGTCTGTAACTATTTGAGCAATGTTTGCTTCCCTATTGATATACCCAGCGGCTTTTCATGTGACCCTTGGTATTAATGCTGTAAGTGTCTCCATGAAAGAACATTGGCGGATTGTTGGCAACGAGCGAAGGAACACATATTCGTTAGGCGATCTATACGGAGGAATGGACTATGGAGGAATGAGTGATACCCTACCAAGCAACCGTAGTTTTTACGACACCGTGTATCGCATAACGTTTGCCGATGAATAGGATCTCGCAGAGCGTAGACCTAAAATAACAACCCCACTTTACAACGTCTTAGGCAACGGCCGTATGGCCCACAATTTTTCCAACAGTCGGCAGACGACCAGCTGTCCACTAACTGAAGCCGAACATGCTTTAAAACGGCCAAGCGTTGCGAATTTTTCGTCGTCAGCGGCCATGAATACCGCCGGGCGGTCGCTCGGGACTACCGGCCGGCTGCTACAATTTTCAGATATTCGTTTTGGCTTTCGGTCAGCCTTTAATAATTTCCGGCTTCTGACGGCCACAAAATCGTCGGCTGCTCGGCCGAGGTTTGTCCGCTCGAGTGTTGGAAACCAAGTGCATCAAATCAGATTACCGACTCATCTTAATGTATTGCTTTTGGATTGATTTTTGATTTCCAGAGAATAGAGAACTTCTATAAAGCACAATTATTATATAATTTCCACACAGACTGTTTTAAAAATCCCCATTCGTGAAACGTCTTTTGCTTGCCAACTCTGCTACTCAGCAAGACTTAGCCAAAAACACCAAGATGTGCCAAACTCTCTCCGGAATGGTGGAGAAAATAGCCGTTAAACGTATCCATTTTGTATTATTGCGGAGTATCGCATATCAGCACTCAAATCTCAAGCCGGGCTCATAAAATATGTGGTGTGGATATTCCTTATTAAAATGTATGATTTAGATTTACACGTTACTAAAGTTCGTCCTGTACATCCCGCGTAATAATTAGGCCAGGAAAAAGGTTGTTTCCACACGATATATATGCTACTAAAAGATGACTTTCTATTTTGAGATTAATCTTTTAATGCAATTATGCAAGAGTAAACTTAAAATGCACCCCAACCATCCTCTTTTGACACCATATACAAAACGTTGTTAGCGAACAAAACTCGGATTTCAATAGCCGTATCCAATTTCGACATCTTACTGTTCCATAACGCCATTAGCGAATGCAATTCGGCCCCTGTACTTTAACACCAATGTGTTCGTGAACGTTTTCAAATTATAATGTATGTAATATGAAACGGACTAATTTATGTCCTTTAACGGAAAAATGAAATTTGTGTTCAGTGAACAACTGAATGGCAATCGTTTTGTCTAAACAGGATGGTAAGGGGAACAGCTTAAGTTTACTCATGCATTAATAGTGTATCTCATGAAAATTTCAAAAAAGTTCATCAAAAACTGCAATTGGACGAAAGCTGTAAAGCATAGCGTGGGCGCCATGAAATGTAAATATAGCATTCAATTCTTTACCTTATGCTGTAGTAAATTCAGAATCTTTATGTATACAGGGTATTCCATAAGTAACGCCCCAGCATTAAAGTGACTCAGCGCAACAAAGAATCAACATATCTAAAAGCGTTATATTATGCACGTACTCTCATATATAAATTAGGGTTTTGATGAATAACACTTACCCTAAGCGCAAACCTGGGCACCTCCAAAAAGCAATGCATTGTTCCCGACGAAAACGCATATTTCTGTGGACTTGTCGAACCATGTGGGGCTCCAGAATGGACAGCTCCTCCGATATGGACTCATTCATCACGCATGGTTTGTGGTTTGAGGTTGCAAAATATATTCTATTTCACTACTCCCCCAGGAAAAAGTCAGGAGGGTTTAGATCAGGAGAAGGAGCAGGCTATTCGACAGCGCCTTGGCGTCCCAGCCAACCGTAAGGGAAGGTCAACCAACGGCCTATAGCCGTCGCAAAATGAGGAGGCGCGGCATCCCGCATAAAGTAAAGCCTGTCAATATTTGGTAACTGTTGAACATTAAGATGACATTTATCTCGCAGTATAATTAGATAGTTCGTATAGATATATTGTGTATGTATTAGATATACTGTGTATTCAAAGTACCATCGAAAATGAACGGTGCCAAAAATTCACAAGATCACATGCCGACCCATATTGTCTCACCAAGGGCACTCTTATGGCGTTCTATAGTGTTATGAGGGTTTTTATGCCACTAAATACAGTTATGCTGGTTAGCGTGGCCGTAAAGTTTCAAATTGTTTCCGTCAGACCAACTGACTTCGTTAGTTAAGCCCGAATCATCGTCGAGACGCTCCAGCCAGTCTAAAAGGTCTTAGACCTAACCTTTTAACAATTGGGAAAACAGTCGATTTGCTCATGCCGGTTTTAACTGCACAACGGCGAATTAACTTTTTCGGACTATTGGCAAGATGATAGGAAAATCAGCTATCGCAGCATCACGTGATGCCGTCGGTTCGGTGGTCTCTCTGTATGGGGTAAGTCAGCTACAGAACCTGCCAGATCAAACCTTTTGTTCCCTGAAGCAATAGTGTAACGATATTGGGGCTGTGAAGACGAATTCCGAGACCAACCTTATGGCTATTTCGGTCAACTGAATACAGTGTTACTGCAGTTATTCCTCCAGCCAAATTAACTTGAGTATCAGTTCAGACATTTTGTTATACGTAGATATTTATGTGTTCGGTTATAATTCCTAAAATTATGACGCCTGTATGTGTATTATGCCAGTCTCAGCAATTTGAAGTTGGGGCGTTACTTATGGGACACGCTATATATCTGGTTATGCGGTAAACTTGTTTGTCAGTTGAACTTCCTTGAGCAAATTGTATATAATTGCTTAAACCAAAAGGAAGTATTTTAGCGTACACCTGTCAACACTTTAAGCAGGGCGCCGTAGGGCTACAACAATGGTAATTTACATTTGAAGGGGGCAAATCCAGGATTTAGATTTGTGGAGGTCAAATTCGAGATTTACATAACAATTTGTTAAAATTCGAGCCAAATACACGCCAAATATTTGAAGTTTGAAACGGTGGGGGCGCGGCTCGGTGACTCCCATGGCTTCAACATTTAAGCTACTCCACAGCGCGTCCGTAACTTCCAAAAAAATAACACAGATGGGAGATGTGAAGGTTGCAAAAATGCTAACAGTGAGGTAAATCTCTTGTAGTGATAACAGGTATCGAGATTTATAAGGCACAAGCTATATATAATTACAGTGGAAAAATTTATGGTTGTTGGGTCACCTGTGAGAGAGATAGCCGGCCCCTCGATTGGGGAGGTTCCGGAACTCAAATAAGTAACCCTCTCACACCGCTATGAACATCTATGTTTAAACTGTTACTCTAAATGTTTGATTGTACAATGAATATAAATAAATAAAATATAAATATTGTAAAATATTATAAAATATAAATATATTGTATAAATATATTTTAATGTTTGGCTGTGTTCTGTTTGACAATACGAAAGGCCCAAGTCAAGCTGAGGGGCGTAACGTTATATCGTTGAAAAAGGAACAGCTTAGTGCGGGGGGTTCGGGGGGCGGCAGCCCCCCGACTTAGGCTCAGTTATAATCTAGGGGCCATAAAAAGGTCGAAGCTTAGGCTAAGGCTTAGGCTTAGGCTTAGTATATGTAGAACGACATACCAGCCTATGACGTCACGCCCCTCAGCTTGACTTGGGCCATACGAAATATGGACATTTTATCTTTTCGTACTGTCAATACGTTGAAATTTAAGTTACATATTAAAAGTTATTTACAGTATGTTTGGTTATAACACGGACACTATTTTAGGAATGCGTTTGATATACTTGCCCAGCTTCATATGCTCAATAGTTTCAAATTTTATAGTATATATATCATTTTCTGTTCAATTCGATTTACTAACAAAACAGTTATCGAATTAGATTTAAGACATTATACATTTGAGTGTGCATCATGATTATATCTAAGATACTTTCTTTACCATATTTCATTGTTGGAGTCTCTTCGGTTATCACCCCCTAGCCGGAATTTCGTCAATTTTGAAGATACATATGAAATTTTGGTATCATTTTTTGGTAGCTGACGTTTTTAGAAGCTTTCGACAGCCCATTTGTTAGGCCCAAGTAACCCTGAGGGGGCGGTACATTATAACGTTAGAAAAAACAATACTTAGGCTTAGGCTTCGTGTATGTCTCATATAAAGACCTTAGGTTAGGCTAATACTAAGGCTTAGGCTTAGTATACCCAGAACGGCCTGGCCTGCATTTTATATCTGCCCCTCAGGATTCTTTGGGCACTCACAACTTTCTAACGGTGGGTTAGATTTCAATAAATTACACACCATGCGATTTGTCTCATCAAGCCCAGTCGAGCAGAGTCAACATGACCATATTCCAAAAAAATTTTGGGTTCCCAAGGGGGTTCATTGGGTCCTCAAAAAATCGAAAAATTTTTTTGCCAGGGATGTGGGGTAAAGTGGGCATTTTCTGAACCAGCTCATCGAGCCGAATCGATTGGTACCAAAATTTTATTTGTATATTCAAAATTGACGAAATTCCGGTTGGGGGGATAACCGAAAAGACCCGATTGTTGCAGATAACCTCCCATGCTGCGAGTTTCTATAGTACAAGAACTTGTGACTGCGAGTGGGTATTTAATACAAGGAGCCAGAGATTGTGTCGGGGGGTCGGCATTGGATCGTTCCTTGATCAACAAATTGTTCTGTTTTATATTTTATTTGTTTAAATTTTGATGACCTAACTGAGCTCTGATGAAGGGGAATTGGGAGGGCTCGAGTTCCTTTGGATCATCCTATGGATCCCCTAGTGTATTCCCAACTATCGCAGTTAGTGGGACCTTGCATCATATAATTAAGATCACTTAGCTACTGCAAATAATGCACGATGTAATTTTTAACAGTCATAACTCAGCAACGGATGGTCGGATCGGCTTAACCGAGCTCAAAATCTTTACTTTGATTTGTTATAGCGATCTCCTTTATAGATACAAATTCTAGAATCTATACCTCATCTTATTTCAACTAAATCATCATTTTGCCCAATTTACGTAGTGTAAACTTTATAATATTATTTGCAACAGGAGTATGTATGGAACTGATTAACCAATTTTGCCGAATTGACTTTTACTACACTGCTGCATAGGTACTGCGTGTACGTGATCATACATTTGACTGCACGAGCTTCTCTTCGTGAACGAGAACGGTGGCATCATTGTTAGAAATTGAAATCTGTTAACAGTTCGATATTGGATTTTCGGTATCGCTTGTACAAAATTACAGTTAAGATGAAATGTATAATTTGTGATATCAAAAATATACCTGAAGACCTTGTCTAGTGTCATTTTTATTATTTTTCCAGTGGACCCGGTCTTACTATTTTGTGGCAAAATTCGTTCAAAATTTGACCGAATTTCAATTCCTTTATGGGCAGGGAGTAACCGGAATTCCGGTTCCGGTTCCGGTTCCGGCGAAAATCGTGTTCCGGTTGCGGTTCCGGCAAAGGGCAAAAACCATACCGGAACCGGAATTCCGGTTTAAAAATTTTGTTTGAAATTTTCCACGTTTTTTGCTTTATACTGTAATCCAAACATATGTAATATATATTATACAATGATCAAGCTCCAATACAACCGCGCAAAAGAAAAGATTAACTAACCAATTTGCCGTGTGAAACGTAAGTAGGGCACATAATTTGAGCAGGAATTTTTCATAATAACCTGCAGGAGTTTGTTAAATCAAAGCCAGGTCGATGCTTGTAGCAACTATTTTACACATCCAGAAGTCTGTGGGATACGTTTGAATTAAACCAGTCCAACTCGGTAGCAGAGCATGGCTTACGCAGAAGTACTTCGGGTATGCTTGGCTCACATAAATTCCGTCAAGCACCCGCCAGTGCGCTTGTAAACTTGGTAAATCAATCTAAATTGAAGTAAACTAACGTTATCTGCAACGCAGCTAGAAACTGCTTTCTTGGTAATGAACTGTATTTATTGAAACTGTGCGAGCAGCATCACAGTGTGTCTCATTTATAGCATTCTGATTAGAAAGTTATCATGTTTATCATCTAACTGACAGGCATTGTTTGTCCAACGCTAGCCTATACCGTGTCTTTGACCACTGATCAGAAAATTACCTTCTATCTATTATTTTCTCCTAGAATCATATAAACCAATAATTTCAAGTTTCCTACACAAGAACATGTAACAAGCTTATGTTTAGTAAAGGAAGGGGACTGGAGACAGAGCGAAAGTGTATTCTACGCTCCAAGCTTTGTATTGGATTTGACGCAGTATACGCAATGGTGTATAGTGAAAGGCATTTTTTGCTCTGGGTGTCCAAAAATCGACATATTTGATCGATAAATAAACATTATTAGCTTCATCCGTCTCTTTAAAGTTTCAGAAAGGCAATAATACCATCGCAATACATTATGTTTAATGTAAAAGTTATTTTAATGCATTTTAAATCCACTATACGTTCATTTCTTCCATCACCTGTTTTACTATATATAAATTTCGAAGACCAGGTTCCGGTTCCGGTTCCGGATCCGGTTTAAATGGACGGTTCCGGTTGCTGGTTCCGGTTCCGGTTATTCCCTGTTTATGGGGCAGCACGTAGCGTTTACCCCAGAGCTGATATTAAATTTATGTACAGGTTACCTTAAAGTTATCAGATACTTTTAGTGCCTTTCCCAAAAATCCATCAATAAATTAATATGCATCGGTGATACCACGCCCTCAAAATTGTAATAATTGAGCTGCAGAACACTGCTTAAATCTAAAGTTTGAGCTATAGGCAAAAATTCGAAACGTAAGCCTTTTTAACATTTTTGCACACTAAACCTGTCTCAACGTCGCAAATAGAAACAGACATGGTGTTAAGCACTGACTTGTCATTTGTTATTCCTTAAAGAAAATCAGTAATAAGTTAAGCCCCAGTATGTATGATTATATTTTCATCAATTATTCCTGTTCTAAATAACGCATAATTAAACTAAAGTAATCAATAGGTTGTATGTTGCTTACTAATTTTCTTGAGCTCATGACTGACATCCGTACAATTTTGACATATTGTGTTCAATCCAAACTTATCACTCAATCGGCGGTGCGTTGAGAAACGTGTACTATCTACAAGTATTAAATTAACTCAAATGTCCATAGAATTAGTAGGAAGCTACTATCTTACAAACGTTGCTTTTGCAAGTCGGTTTCATGTTATGTAACAACATTTTTAGAACACTCTCAGCTGTATAAAATTGAACATACCTAGTGAGTAAATCTAAAAACATGACGACAGTGGCCACACATGTTCAAAATTACATTGCGTTAATCGCCATCGGTGTTGTAGTATTTCTTGTCTGTTTGAAGAGCAGCAGAAACAAAGAGATATAAGGTCAAGGTGCCCACTACGCACCAAACAAATAAAGATTACCGAAATTAGTCTTCCCAGTTTCTGTTTGAAGAGCAGCAGAAACAAAGAGATATAAGGTCAAGGTGCCCACTACGCACCAAACATATAAAGATTATCGAAATTAGTCTTCCCAGTTTCTGTTTGAAGAGCAGAAGAAACAAAGAGATATAAGGTCAAGGTGCCCACTACGCACCAAACAAATAAAGATTACCGAAATTAGTCTTCCCAGTTTCTGTTTGAAGAGCAGCAGAAACAAAGAGATATAAGGTCAAGGTGCCCACTACGCACCAAACATATAAAGATTATCGAAATTAGTCTTCCCAGTTTCTGTTTGAAGAGCAGCAGAAACAAAGAGATATAAGGTCAAGGTGCCCACTACGCACCAAACATATAAAGATTATCGAAATTAGTCTTCCCAGTTTCTGTTTGAAGAGCAGCAGAAACAAAGAGATATAAGGTCAAGGTGCCTACTACGCACCAAACATATAAAGATTATCGAAATTAGTCTTCCCAGTTTCTGTTTGAAGAGCAGCAGAAACAAAGAGATATAAGGTCAAGGTGCCCACTACGCACCAAACATATAAAGATTATCGAAATTAGTCTTCCCAGTTTCTGTTTGAAGAGCAGCAGAAACAAAGAGATACAAGGTCAAGGTGCCCACTACGCACCAAACATATAAAGATTATCGAAATTAGTCTTCCCAGTTTCTGTTTGAAGAGCAGCAGAAACAAAGAGATATAAGGTCAAGGTGCCCACTACGCACCAAACATATAAAGATTATCGAAATTAGTCTTCCCAGTTTCTGTTTGAAGAGCAGAAGAAACAAAGAGATATAAGGTCAAGGTGCCCACTACGCACCAAACATATAAAGATTATCGAAATTAGTCTTCCCAGTTTCTGTTTGAAGAGCAGAAGAAACAAAGAGATATAAGGTCAAGGTGCCCACTACGCACCAAACAAATAAAGATTACCGAAATTAGTCTTCCCAGTTTCTGCTTGAAGAGCAGCAGAAACAAAGAGATATAAGGTCAAGGTGCCCACTACGCACCAAACAAATAAAGATTACCGAAATTAGTCTTCCCAGTTTCTGTTTGAAGAGCAGCAGAAACAAAGAGATATAAGGTCAAGGTGCCCACTACGCACCAAACAAATAAAGATTACCGAAATTAGTCTTCCCAGTTTCTGTTTGAAGAGCAGCAGAAACAAAGAGATATAAGGTCAAGGTGCCCACTACGCACCAAACAAATAAAGATTACCGAAATTAGTCTTCCCAGTTTCTGTTTGAAGAGCAGAAGAAACAAAGAGATATAAGGTCAAGGTGCCCACTACGCACCAAACAAATAAAGATTATCGAAATTAGTCTTCCCAGTTTGTGTTTGAAGAGCAGAAGAAACAAAGAGATATAAGGTCAAGGTGCCCACTACGCACCAAACAAATAAAGATTACCGAAATTAGTCTTCCCAGTTTCTGTTTGAAGAGCAGCAGAAACAAAGAGATATAAGGTCAAGGTGCCCACTGCGCACCAAACAAATAAAGATTACCGAAATTAGTCTTCCCAGTTTCTGTTTGAAGAGCAGCAGAAACAAAAGAAAAGCAAGCCCCCCCCACCCAACAAACAAAATAAAACTAACAAGTCTCTCCTCCCTTCAAAAAACAAAAACACCCACACCACCAAACATATAAAAAAAACCCCAAAAAAAAACAAAAAAACAACCCACACCACAAACAAAAAACAAAAAAAAACAATAAAAACACACAAAATAAAAAAAATTGTTTGAAGAGCAGCAGAAACAAAGAGATATAAGGTCAAGGTGCCCACTACGCACCAAACATATAAAGATTATCGAAATTAGTCTTCCCAGTTTCTGTTTGAAGAGCAGGCAGAAACAAAGAGATATAAGGTCAAGGTGCCCACTACGCACCAAACATATAAAAAAACAAAAAAAAAAAAAAAAATTATCGAAATTAGTCTTCCCAGTTTCTGTTTGAAGAGCAGAAGAAACAAAGAAAAAAAAAAAGAGAAGATATAAGGTCAAGGTGCCCCCAACCCACTACGCACCAAACATATAAAGATTATCGAAATTAGTCTTCCCAGTTTCTGTTTGAAGAGCAGAAGAAACAAAGAGATATAAGGTCAAGGTGCCCACTACGCACCAAACAAATAAAGATTACCGAAATTAGTCTTCCCAGTTTCTGATTGAAGAGCAGCAGAAACAAAGAGATATAAGTTCAAGGTGCCAACTACTCACCAAACACATAAAGATTACCGAAATTAGTCTTCCCAGTTTCTGTTTGAAGAGCAGCAGAAACAAAGAGATATAAGGTCAAGGTGCCCACTACGCACCAAACAAATAAAGATTACCGAAATTAGTCTTCCCAGTTTCTGTGTTATGTTCAGGAGTAACTAAGTGATATATTGTGATGGTGCCCACTTCGCACCAAACAAATAAAGATTACCGACAACCAAAAAACAAAAAACAAAACCCACACCACAAAACATATAAAATATCGAAATACTCCCATCTTGAAGAGCAGAGAACAAGATATAATAAGTGCCCACTACGCACATAAGAATTAGTCTTCCCAGTTTCTGTTTGAAGAGCAGAAGAAACAAAGAGATATAAGGTCAAGGTGCCCACTACGCACCAAACAAATAAAGATTATCGAAATTAGTCTTCCCAGTTTGTGTTTGAAGAGCAGAAGAAACAAAGAGATATAAGGTCAAGGTGCCCACTACGCACCAAACAAATAAAGATTACCGAAATTAGTCTTCCCAGTTTCTGTTTGAAGAGCAGCAGAAACAAAGAGATATAAGGTCAAGGTGCCCACTGCGCACCAAACAAATAAAGATTACCGAAATTAGTCTTCCCAGTTTCTGTTTGAAGAGCAGCAGAAACAAAGAGATATAAGGTCAAGGTGCCCACTACGCACCAAACAAATAAAGATTACCGAAATTAGTCTTCCCAGTTTCTGTTTGAAGAGCAGCAGAAACAAAGAGATATAAGGTCAAGGTGCCCACTACGCACCAAACAAAGATTACCGAAATTAGTCTTCCCAGTTTCTATTTGAAGAGCAGCAGAAACAAAGAGATATAAGGTCAAGGTGCCCACTACGCACCAAACAAATAAAGATTACCGAAATTAGTCTTCCCAGTTTCTGTTTGAAGAGCAGCAGAAACAAAGAGATATAAGGTCAAGGTGTCCACTACGCACCAAACAAATAAAGATTACCGAAATTAGTCTTCCCAGTTTCTGTTTGAAGAGCAGCAGAAACAAAGAGATATAAGGTCAAGGTGCCCACTACGCACCAAACAAAGATTACCGAAATTAGTCTTCCCAGTTTCTGTTTGAAGAGCAGCAGAAATAAAGAGATATAAGGTCAAGGTGCCCACTACGCACCAAACAAATAAAGATTATCGAAATTAGTATTCTCAGTTATGCATTTTAATCATGGCACAGGCCCAGAAAAACAACAATTTCAGATGCGAGCGCGAAAAGGAGGAAGCGTGTTTTCACCTTTATAATTGTCATTACCTGTAATCACAAGTAACAGGCTCAGTGTTTGATGCATACACCAGCATAAAATCTGTGGAGCCACTGAAGCCTTATGATTTTTGACTGAGCCATTTAAAACCACACAAAAAATATGAAATATTCGTGCAGGTCCCTAGATAGTCAAATCAACTTATTCAATGCATCGAAAAATGTACACAATTCTCAATGCCTATAGATGATCATATGGCCCATGTGAAGTTTAGGGGCCGAAGTATAATCCATGCCATGCCCTTCTCGATATCCTAAGCCTTAGTCTTAGCCTAAGCTAATGCCTTATATGAGCCATGTACTAAGCCTCCGTCTAAGTCGGGGGCTGCCGCTCCCCGAACCCCCCGCTCTAAGCTATTGTTTTTCTAACGTTATACTTAACGTCCGGCCCCTAAAGTTCACATCGGAGATCATAGACGTGCAGCCCTATCACGCAATACGTAATCAAACAAATGGAGACATACTAAATTTTGGGAATCGAAGTCGGCAACATTAAAACCATTGAAGACTACTGAAAAGGCATGACAAATTCATGCTGGACTATTAAAGATAACCAAACCGTCGTGTTCAGCGTAGCGAAAACACAAACAAACACACACATATTTAAGTAGATGTATATATGTCGAAAGTATAAATGATTGATACAATGTTGTTGGACTGGTAGGCGATGCAGCTTGGTTGCACTATTTAGAAACCTGATCCAACTTAGTACTTGGATACAATGAAACTGAATATTGTACAACGTGTCCTCGTGCAATGCGGTGTTCACGTTATAATGTCCCCATCGTTCGGAACATATGTAACCCACACAGTGTCAAGTACACTCTCGACAACAGGGTGTCTTAGACACCTCGTCTGTTCTATAAATTTTTTCGAGGGTAGCTAGCTATTTTCAAATCTGATAAATTTCAAGATGGTGGATTCAAGCGAAGACCGCAGTTTTTATGTCACAGGATGCCCGCGACTCAATCAGTCTCATCAAATTCCACAAAAAATAATTAAAATTTTCCAGGAAATTTTTTACCATGATAGTTCAAATTAAATGAAATTGTAATGGAAATATCAAATTAATGTTTCGTCAATTCATGTGTAATACAGTTTCGTCTTAACCCTGCCGCTTTCTCCGAAAATGCAGATGCTTCACATTATGCAGCTTGACCTTAAAATCTTGTCGCTCATTGAGCATTCGCTTCCAATCTCTTCTGACCATAGCGCCTAAATTAGCATCATACATGGCGGCAGGGGGGGGGGGTAGGGGCAACCCCCTGAGGTCCGGACCCCCCCCCCCGAGGGCGAAGAGCCAGGGGGGTTACCCCTGGGTTGGGGTTCGCAGTTACCCCCCCGTTGGAGAAACTGAACTCATAGGCTAAAAATATGGCTGCTTGGACCAAAAAAGGTCCTCACGACCAACCCCCCCTAGGGAAATTTGGCCGGCCGGGGGGGGGGGGGTTACCCCCCTGCGATGGACGCGACCCACCCGGGGGCCTCTACCCCCCTGGCATGACCGAGCGCCGCCATGTATGATTAGCATCGTCCGAGTTTTTTTACACTTTTAGTAACAAAAAGGTCATGTTCCGTGTACAATGTTGAAAAAGGAGCGCCATTTCCAGGAAACTGTATTGCTAAAAATACTAAGAACTGTGGTTTTTTTGGAAATTCCAAGAGAAATATCAAATCCCACTAAATTCCAGGAATATCTTTGAAATTTCAGCAAGTAGTCACCTAGTATGTATAACGAATTCAAATGAAATATAATTCATTACCTTTCATTTATTCCAATGTGTATAAACGACTCTGCTACTAATAAAAGCAGCCAAAAAAGATTTATTACATTAAGCCCCAAAAAAAATCCGCTGATGGTCTCTTTTGGGTCTATACCGACAACCAAAACAGAGCTAGCAAAATGATAGTGGCGGAGATATATGGGACAACACGACAAACTTTGCCAATAGCCGCCGCATAGACCCTATTACAACTAAGCCAAACTGCTAAACAACTGTTCAGTTGTGTTTGTGTGTCCCGTTTTTATTATTGTTTATGTTCTAGCCGTTTGTTTGTTTGTTTTTGAATGTAGTTGTTCAGGTTCCAGAGTGGGTTTTTAGCTGTCAAATATGTGCCAGGGACACCACCATGGACGGAGCAAGAGTGAGACGGCGTCACTCGTATTTTTTAAGTATTAATGCTGGGTCGTTGTCAGACCACCATCCATTCCCACTCCAATTTTTTTGGTATAACTTGGCTACGTACGCCAGGCTTTTCTCCAAGGGCGTCGCAAACTCTTCAAAAGTGGAGGGAGTCGGCAAAAAAGATGAAGGGTCCGGTCGTTGTCATTCATTTTGTAATTCATCTGATCAGTTACACTGTTCACGGTTGTCAGTAAAAAGTGGGAAGTGGGTGTCGTCTTCTTGCGACGCCTCTGCTTCTATCTTAGAGGGGGCAAGCGGTTGCTCACACTGTGCGAACAAGAATAGCGCAACAGTTTGATCATCGGCCAGGGTTTTTTTCGCACGCTGAACGAAGGGGCGTCGGCATCCGGGAACTATTTTGATTCTGCGGGGGGGGGGGGGGGAGGGGGCAAGCTATGATAAAACGCGTCTGAGTGCAACATAAGATAAATTACATCTGGGATATAGGTGCTGCATAGATCAAATCTGCCGGGGGGCGGAACGGTGTGTACGTGTCCTCAGCTTGATTTCAGGGGGTTCTCCCCTGCCTCCGTTGCAGGCGGGCGCCGCCTGGTCGTCGACGGGTGCTCGCCCCACCCAGTCTTCGTTGCCGCCCACAGACAAATGATATCCGATCAATATGGTGAGAGAGTTGACCGAACGTGAGGCAGCGCCGTCACAAGCAATGTCAGTTCAGCACCCGCGCATTGTGGGGTTCAACCTAATATAATCATGCTGTATGTAGCAAGTTGACAAAATTTTGTTGCAATCGTAGCCGTGGGGAAGTGGCGTGATTCAAAATTGCGAGCACGACCCCCAGGAGCGTATTCTATGGGGCATGGGGGCACCCCCGAGCACAGCATCTGTAGCCCCTGAAATGCAACAGAAATGTGATGTACACGTTTATGCATGTCAGGTTCGTTTAAGCTGTGTTGTCACCTTCACACATTCCGTGCCCCTCCGCAGGGGCCTCGCCAAGGGGGGCCACGGAGGGCCGTGCCCACCCAGTTTGGCTCGGTGCCCCCAGTTCGAATTTACAGTGCTCATCCAGAAAGCCTAGGTGTCCCCCAGTTTTGATTTTGTGCCCCTACAGAAATCCTTGGTGCCCCCCAGTTCGGATTTTGTGGATATGCCCCTGGCCCTCCAAGCGGAAGTTTTTGGCTAAGGGCGGAGCTATGGGTCGGATGCCCCGCATTGGGCGATACATTTTCGAATTTTTTGTTGACTCGAAATTTTTCTTAATGTTTGCCAATTTTCCACCATTTTTGATAAATTTTCCCGCGATTTTTGTCAATTTTTGCAACGACTTTAGCCAATTTGCCTCAATTTTGTCAAAAATTTACACATGCTGTCGCCGCAGAAAAGGGCGAGAGTGCGGTACCTCAGGTGGGCTGGGGGGTTGGAGGCAGCGGAGCAACGGATTCCCCACCGTCAAATCCTGGCTCCGTCCGACAATGTTTCTGGCTATGCTTGTCCACACCCCAGCGCCACATCTATAGCTATCTCCTTGCATGGATGAACCCCAGGTAAAATATTCTTATGATGCACTTAGTCTAAAGTGGTCACCCCCACAACGACTGAAGTTTTGTTTATTGTTACTGACCTTGATATGTTTGACTTATTTATTTATTTTTTTACAACATATACCACATTACGACCGTTCGCAACAAACAATTTTGTGCTGCGGTTAATTCTTGATATTCTTGACTGTTTACAGTTAGACTGTGGTTTTATTATTGCAACTTGCGGCTTTATTTTGATCTGTACAAACTATTTCTATAAATTGTATACATGTTTTTATTGCTATATTTTTCTTTTATCTTTATTTCAGTTTATGTATTTGTGTTTATATTGCCTTGATTTTGTTTTATATGTCTTTCAAAATACTGGCAGTTCTTTGTAAACCATGTTATCATAGTCCACGTGGCCAGGGGGACTAGCTTTTCGTGAAAAAGGCCACTGTATGCCGGACGCCCCCCTCATTTGAGTGATCTACTATGCATCTATTTATTGCATTTATATTATATATACATTTATATATATATATTTATATATACATTTATATATATATATATATATATATATATATATATATATATATATATATATATATATATATATATATATATATCATATTTATCATGTATACTTACACAATACTACCATAGAGAACAGAGATTTCTTTATATTTGTAGTATATATTTTATTTTTGTTCGTAGGTTTTGCTTTTGTTTGGCTTTCAATACGTAGTCACATGGGATATTTGCTAATGATTATGGCGTGACTGGTGGTCGGTTGATCATGTTTGGCAAGAGCTCGGTTGTATCCTCGAGTTTCAAATATTTGGTAAAACGTTTACAGAGTGTTGTATTATTTGTGTTTTTGCTTCAAACGAATAATCGGGTGATCAGCTTAAAATTAACTTGTTTTTTTGTATCGTATAACAATACTAAGCGCCTCGGTCGGCGAATTCTCAACTACCGTAAAAATTGTTGGAATTTAATGATAATAATTTGAAAAAAGGAGAAACAAAAATGAAAAACAACAAGCAAAACCAGAAACAGAATCCTGAGGCCTAGCTATGTAATAAATTGCCATTCTACTAGTTGGCATGAGATTATAATTCAGAAACGACCAGAACTACGCTTGGACCGTCGGCAGCGTAGACTTCAAGCGTGGGACATTGCCGGAAGTAGTATAAGGCATAAATAGGTGACTATATATTTTCGGCGCAATGTGTTTCTCGATTTTTCTCGAATTTAGTGCACTAAACGTCCAACTTTAGTTAGAGCTAGTGATTCTAGCATCAATTATTATGTTTTTGTACAACGTGGGACTCGCTTTTGAGCTTTTTGTGATTAGCTCACAAAATGGTTATACGTGGAAGTCGGGACAGGTTTTACCGGCTTTGACTGGATTCCACCGTAGCATTAGGCAACCCGATCCGAGCTACCCTTATTAAACTTCATAAATGTGACACCGAAACAATGGCCAATCAGTGTTTATTAAATATTTGTAGTAACCGAACGCAGAAAAGACCTTATTAAATTTTGCTACATAAACAAATGTAAAATTTTGCTGTGAGAATTAGCAGGTCTTAGATTTAAAAAATGTCAGTGTATTGCTTCATAGTTTACCCGATGGTACGTGAAGAGATAGATGCTCTTCTGTTGAGGCAAAGCGGACGTTGATTGATGTCTACCACATGAAAACTTATACAATTTCAGTGTGACCATTATAAGATTTCAATGTTTAAAAACTGTGAAAGCACTGACGCCATCAATATAGGTGAACCGATGCCGTGTATATAGATACTCAGGTTTGTGGTTCATGTAGTCCCCCCCATAACTGCTGGGGAGGCGAACTTGACATAAGCACTATGGGGCAAAAATTAAAAGCTTATTGTGAACCCTGCTTACTTTATTTAGGCTTAATCTTAGGCTTGACTTTGACTTACTTAGCTTTTTTAGGCTTAGGGAGACAGAACGTAAAACAAATCATCCGGTTGGTGGAGTGTTTTTTGTTTAAAGATTTACCAGGCTCGGATTAAGCAATTAAAGGCACGGGAGCATCCCAGAAAAAGTGGTCATGCTAAACAAGGCATATATCATGATTAGTTACGACATCATTGGCGATAAATAGTAATGCTAAAAGTACGGAACGAAAAAGTCGAAATGGGAGAACGCGTCGGTATCCACTCTATCTCATGGCCGGATCTTCAAATTTTTTCAAACAATTTGGGTGAACGCACTAGCAAAGAAAGGTAGCCTTAAAATGGCCCAAAATTTTTGTGTGGCCTGGTTGCAATTGCCTCCAAGGGCCCCAATGTTAATCCGGCCTTGGATTTAGCTAAACAGAAAGCAGTACAGCTTCGGTTTGTTTCAGGCTTCTTTTCTATAGGTTTACGTTTCAAATTTCTTTAAATTTAAATGTTATCTTTTTAATCTTATTTGTTATCTGGTTATTTTTATTTTTTTTTCTATCTTTTTAAATGTTTCTTCTCATACAATATACATTAAATCTCTAGACGCTTGGCTATTATTTTTTCTTCAAAATTATATAAATTTTTATGCAGGGCGCCACAGAGAATGACACTCACTTTAAGCCAAAGAAAAAAACCACCGGAAGGGACCCTCATTTTGCTTATTGCCCTCTCTGCCATTCACGCCATTTTAAAAAAAAGGTTAAAAAAGGGACGGGTACTTTTACATTATAACCTATGTTCAGGTAAAGATATCGATTCAAGTTGATTCCCTTTTCAACTATTATTAAAAGTTCATAAAATCGCCGAACATACGACTGAGCTAGGTAAAATTACCAAAAATCAACATGGCGCAGAACAAAGTTATTTCTTGCCTGCCACTTACGTTTTTCTTAACCGTTGTACGTTTAAGTGCACGCTGGTTACTATAAAATTATATGTATATATACACATATATATATATGTTTGATCAACTTGCTAGATTTCTTCGCCGACCACCACTTACTTCACTGATATCTGTCCCCCAGAAATATATTCTATGTACAATATACATAAAGATCAACGTGGCTACTTTTTTTGGGGGTGGTCGGCCAAAAATACTCACAGTTGATCAAACATATATATATATGTGTATATATACATATAATTTCATAGTAACCAGCGTGCACTTAAACGTACCAACGGTTAAGTAAAACATAAGTGGCACGCCAGGGAATAACTTTGTTCTGCGGCATGTTGATATATGGAACTGTTTTATTAGCTCAGTCGTATGTTAGCGATCTGAAGCTTTAAAAATCCATTTGAAAAAGAAATAAACTGAATCGATATACTTACCTGAACATAGGTTATATGTAAAAATTTCAAACCCGTCCCCTTTTAACCTTTTTATTAAAATGGCGTGAATGGCAGGAGGGCCAGAGCAATACGCAAAACCAGGTTCCCTCCGGTGGTCTTTCTTTGGCCAAAACATGAGCGTCCACGTCTCTTGCTCGCCCTGCATAAAAATTCTATATATAATTTTGAAAAAAAAAACGATGCCAACGTTCAAGAAATTTAATGTATATTGTATCAGAAAAAACATTCAAAGATACAAAAAAAATAAAAAAAGAATAACCGGATAACAAATAGGGTAAAAAGATAACATTTAGATTTAAAGAAAATTGGAGAACGTGAGAACATGGAGAAAAGAAGCCTGAAAGCGAACCGAAGCTTGCTGCTTTCTGTTTAGCTAAATCCAAGGCCGACTGACGTCCGAGCCCCTTGGAGGCAATCCAACCAGGCCACACAGAGATTTCGGGCCTAAGGCTACCTTTATTTTGCTAGTGCGTCACCAAATTGTTTTGAAAAATAAGGTTGAAGAGGGGTCCCGGCCTAAAAATATATCCGCGCGTTCTCTTCGCTTGAGATTAGCCTAAGTTAGCCAGGTTACGGTAGTTTATTTTTCCCATAGTGCTTATGTCAAGTTCGCCCTCCCCCAGTATGGGGGGACCTGACATGCCTAATCTCTGTGCGCGGCATCCCGTCTAAATCGGCGTCGTTGTTTTTCACAGTTTTAAAGTGAGGTTTTGAAAAATCTTATATGGTCCACCCAAATTGTACACGTTTTCATGTGGGTACACTAATAGACGTCGTTTTGCCTAAACAGAGCGTCTAATACTTTCACGTACCACGGTAGAAGCTTGTGAAGCAATACACTGACATTTTTAAATCTGAGACCTTGCTAGCACGGTACTAGCAGCAAAAAATTTTACATTTGTTTATGTAGCAAAAATTAATAAGGTCTTTTACTGCGTTCGGTACACAAGTATTTAACAAACACTGATTGCCGCCTTCGTTTGGGTGTCACATTTATGAAGTTTAATGAGGTAGTGCGGATCGGTTTGCCTAATATTACTAGTAAAAATACGGTAAACCGTTCCGACTTCCACCTATAACCCCGTTTGTGCGCGTCCCGATCCACAAAAAGCTGGAAAGCGAGTCCCACGTTGTACGAAAACATAATAATTGATGCTGAGATCACTAGGCTCTAACAGTAAAGTTCAAACATTTTTGGTGCACTTAATTCAAAAAATCGAGAACACATTGCGCCGAAAATATATAGTCACCTATTTATCCCTCTGTCTTCAATTGTACACTTGAGGCCTACGCTGCCGACGTCAAGGTTCAGTTATCATAACTTGAATTATAATCTACAAGTGCCGACTAGTAGAATGGCAATTTATTTTACATAGCTAGGCCTAATTAGTTTTGCTGCTCTTCATTTTGTTTCTATTTTCAAATTATTATCGTAGATTCCAACAATTTACATAGTGATTCGCCGACAACGGCTAGTATTGTTATACGATAAAAAAACAAGTTAATTTTAAGCGTCGCCGATTATTCGTTTGAAGCGAAAAACACAAATAATACAACACTCTGTAAACATTTACTGTAAAACTAAAAGATACAACCGAGCTCTTCGAAATTAATAAAACTTCTCGACCACCCCGTCGCGCCGTAATCATTCAGCAAATATCCCAGTGTACATATTGGAAAGCAAACAAAAAGCAAAACCTACGAACAAAAATAAAATATATACTACAAATATAAAGAAATATATTATATAGTCATATTATATTAGCATTACATAGTAAATATGATATATATATATATATATATATATATATATATATATATATATATATATATATGTATATATGATATATATATGATAGTAAATTAATGTATATTAAAATAAATGTATAAGTAGTCATGCAATTTACAGGCTCAATAAAGAGGTAATTCAGGTGGCCTTTTTCACAAAAAGCTGCACCAACTATGATAACATGGTTTCAAAGAGGACTCCAGTTATTTTAAAAAAAAAAAAAAAACAGAATTGAGGCAATATAAACACAAATACATAAACTGAAATAGAAGATAAAAGAAAATATGCACCAAATTAAAACATGTATACAATTTATAAAATAGTTTGTACAGATCAAAATAAGCAAGTCATCATAAAACCACAGTCTAACTGTAAAGCATCAAGATATAGAATTAACCACACAAAGAAAATTCTTTTGCTTCAAACAGTCGTAATGTATTATATGTTGTAAAAAAATAAATAAATAAAACATTATAAAGTCAGAGTGACAATAAACAAAACTTCCCCAGTGGTTGTGGGGGTGAGCCATTTAGACTAACTTCATCACAAAAAATTTCCCTAGCATGTCCATGCAAGGAGATAGCTATAATATTAGCCTAATACTGGACAAGCGTAGCCAGAAAACATAACGGGGAAACAGAAGCCAGGCAGTCAAGTCGTTTACCTACTATCCAACCCACCTGACTTCTGCTTCTGCAGCAACAGCATGTGTAAGTTTTGGCAGGAATTGAGGTAAGATAAAATCATTTCCAAGAAGTAGACAAAATCAGCAGGAAAATTTATGACAATGGTGGAAAGTGGGGGCAAACGAGAGAGTTCAAGTAGAGTTCAAAAATGTATACACCCCGGGGCATCAACCCATCACTGCACCCTTAGCCAAAAACTTACAGGCCAGGGACCGTATCCAGAAATCCCAAATTGGTTATAGGGGCACAAAAAATCAAAACTGGGGGACACACTGGCTTTCTGGATGAGCACTGTAATTCGAACTGGGGGCACCAGACCAAACTGGTGAGCCCCGTGGCCCCTTTGAGCAAGGTGCAGAGGGATGTGTCAAAGGTGACAACACAGCTTAAACAAACCTAATTAAACATGTACATCACATTTCTGTTAGGTTTCAGGGGCTACAGGATGTCAGTACCATGCCCCATAGAATACACTCCTAGAGTCATACTTTTCCAATTTTGAATCACGCCACTCCACACTCATTGCAACAAAATTTTGTCAACTTGTACATACACATGGTATTGGTTGAACCCCACAATTGCGTGCTGAACTGACATTGCTTGCTGACAGCGCTCCTCAGCGTTGGGTCAACTCTCTCCACCGTATTGATCGGATATCATTTTGTCTGTGGGCGGCAACAAAAGATTGGGTGGGGCGGAGCACCCATCGACGACCAGGCGGCGCCCGCCTGCAAGACGGAGGCAGGGAGAGACCCCCTGAAATGCCAAGCTGAGGACACGTACGCCACCGTCCCGCCCCGCCGGCAGATTTGATCTACTCCACACCCTCCTATGCCCAGATGTAATTTATCTTATGTACAGCACTCAGACGCGTTTTATCATAGCTTCCCCCTCCCCCCCCCCCCCCGCGTATTCGAAAATAGTTCCCGATGCCACGCCCCTTCGTTCGCATACCAAAAAAACCCTGGCCAATGATCTGGAAACTGTTGCGCTATTCTTGTTCGCACAGTGTGAGGGTTCACTGCTTGCCCCCTCTAAGGGATAGAAGCAGAAAGCATCGCAGAGAAGACGACACCCACTTCCCACTTTTTACTGACAACCGTGAACAGCTGTAACGGTGATCTAAAATGATGAATTTTCAAAATCCAAAAATCAACCACGACCGGACCCTTCATTTTTTTTGCCGACTCCCTACCACTTTTGAAGAGCTGCGACGCCCTTGGAGAAAACCCTGCGCAAGTTACGTAGGCCGAGATTATACCGTCCAAAATTGGAGTGGGAATGGATGGTGGTCTGACAACAACCCAGCATTAATACTTAAAAAATACGAGTGACACCGTCTCACTCCTTTGCTCCGGTCCATCATGGTGGTGTCCCCCTGGCACCATATTTGACAGCTAAAAACCACTCGTCGAACCTGAACAACTACATTCAAAAACAAACAAACAAACGGCTACAACATAAACAATAATAAAAACGGGACACACAAACACAACTGAACAGCTGTTTAGCATTTTGCGGCTTAGTTGTAATAGGGTCTATGCACCGTCTATTGGCAAAGTTTGTCGTGTTGCTCCCATATATCTCCGCCGGACTAGTCCATTTTGCTAGCTCTATTTTGGTTGTCGGTATAGACCCAAAAGAGACCATCAGCGGATTTTTTTTTCAGGCTTAATGTGATAGATCTTTTTTGGCTCGCTCTTTATTAGGTCGCGAGAGTCGTTTATACACATACAAAATAAATTGAACGATAACGAATTATACTTCATTTGAATTCGGTTATACATACTAGGTGACTACTTGCTGAAATTTCAAGATATCCCTGGAATTTAGTGGGAATTTGATATTTCTCTTCGAAAATTTCCAAAAAAGTCTCACAGTTCTTAGTATTTTTCACAATACAGTTTCCTGGAAATGCAAGCTCCTTAAACAACATTGTACACGGAACATGTCCTTTTTGTTACTAAAAGTGTAAAAAAACTCGGACGATGCTAATCATACATGGCGGCGCTCGGTCATGCCAGGGGGGTAGAGGCCCCCGGGTGGGTCGCGTCCATCACAGGGGGGTAACCCCCCCCCCCCCCGCCCGCTGCCAAATTTCCCTAGGGGGGGGTTGGTCGTGAGGACCTTTTTTGGTCCAAGCAGCCATATTTTTAGCCTTATGAGTTCCGTTTCTCCAACAGGGGGGGTAACTGCGACCCCAACCCCAGGGGTACCCCCCTGGCTCTTCGCCCTCAAGGGAGGGGTCCTGACCTCAGGACTCTGCCCCCTTACCCCCCCCCCTACCGCCATGTATGATGCTAATTTAGGCGCTATGGTCAGAAGAAGATTGGAAAGCGAATGCTCAATGAGCGACAAGATTTTAAGGTCAAGCTGCATAATGTGAAGCATCTGCATTTTCGGAGAAAGCGGGGGCAGGGTTAAGACGAAACTGTATTACACATGAATTGACGAAACATTAACTTTATATTTCCATTACAACCTCTTTTAATTTGAACTATCATGGTAAAAAATTTCCTGGAAAATTTTCATGATTCTTTTGTCGAAACCGATCGAACTGATTGAGATCACGGGCATCCTATGACATAAAAACTGCGGTCTTCCCTCGAATCCACCATCTTGAAATTTCTCCAGATTTAAAAACAGCTAGTTACCCTCGAAAAAATTTAGAGAACAGACGATGTATCTAAGAACACCCTGTTGTCAAGAGAGTGTACTTGACACTGTGTGGGTTACATATCGTTCCGAACGATGGAGACATTATAACGTGAACACCGCATTGCACTAGGACACGTTGTACAATATTCAGTTTCATTGTATCCAAGTACTAAGTCTGGATCAGGTTTTCTAAATAGTGCTACCAAGCTGCATCGCCTACCAGTCCCAACAACATTGTATCAATCATTTATACTTTCGACATATATACATCTACTTAAATATGTGTGTGTTTGTTTGTGTTTTCGCTACGCTGAACACGACGGTTTGGTTATCTTTAATAGTCCAGCATGAATTTGTCATGCCTTTTCAGTAGTTCTTCAATGGTTTTAATGTTGCCGACTTCGATTCCGAAAATTTAGTATGGTTGCTCCATTTTTTTGATTACCTACTGCGTGATCGGGCTGCACGTCTATGATCTCCGATGTGAACTTTAGGGGCCGGACGTTAAGTATAACGTTAGAAAAACAATAGCTTAGAGCGGGGGGTTCGGGGCAGCGGCAGCCCCCGACTTAGACGGAGGCTTAGTACATGGCTCATATAAGGCATTAGCTTAGGCTTAGACGCGCTTAAGGCTTAGGATATCGAGAAAGGGCATGGCATGGGCATTATACTTCGGCCCCTAAAAACTTCACATGGGCCATATGATCATCTTATAGGCATTGAGAATTGTGTACATTTTTCTGATGCATTGAAATAAGTTGGTTATTTGACTATCTAGGGACCTGCACGAATATTTCATATTTTTTGTGTGGTTTCTACAATGGCTCAGTCAAAAATCATAAGGCTTCAGTGGCTCCAGATATTTTTTTTATGCTGGTGTATGCATCAAACACTTAGCCTGTTACTTGTGATTACAGGTAATGACAATTATAAAGGTGAAAACACGCTTCCTCCTTTTCGCGCTCGCATCTGAAATTGTTGTTTTTCTGGGCCTGTGCCATGATTAAAATGCATAACTGAGAATACTCAATTTCGATAATCTCTCACATTTGTTTGTTACATCATCGCGCATTCGACCTTCTATCTTTTCTATATTCCTGCTGCTTCAAACAAAACCCGGTACTGATTTTTTGTACTACTTTGTTTGGTGCGCCGTATGCACCTTGACCTTATATCATCTTTGTTTCTGCTGCCTTTTCAAACAAAACTGGGAAGATTAATTTGCGGTAATCTTTATTTGTTTGGTGCGTAGTGGACACCTTGACCTTATTCTCTTCTTTCTGCTGCTCTTCAAACAGAAACTGGGAAGACTATTTTCGTAATCTTTATTTGTTTGATACGAGTAATGACACCTTGACCTTATATCTCTCTTCTTTCTGCTGCTCTTCAAATAGAAACTGGGAAGACTAATTTCGGTAATCTTTATTTGTTTGGTGCGTAGTTAGCTACCTTCACCTTATAGATCTCTTTCCTCGTTTCTGCTGCTCTTCAAACAGAGAACTGGGAAGACTAGATTTCGGTAATCTTTATTTGTTTGGTACGTAGTCGAGCACCTTGACCTTATATCTCTTTGTTTCATCTCTCAACAGAAACTGGTTTTTTTTTTTTTTTTTTCTCCTGGCTGTTTTTTTTCTCTCCGTTTTTTGGGGTGTTTTTTTGTTTGGTTGTTTTCTCTTGCTTTCTATCTCTTCGAACCCCAAACTGGGAAGTTTTACTTCGATAATCTTTATATGTTTGGTGCGTAGTGGGCACCTTGACCTTATATCTCTTTGTTTCTTCTGCTCTTCAAACAGAAACTGGGAAGACTAATTTCGGTAATCTTTATTTGTTTGGTGCGTAGTGGGCACCTTGACCTTATATCTCTTTGTTTCTGCTGCTCTTCAAACAGAAACTGGGAAAGACTAATTTCGGTAATCTTTATTTGTTTGGTGCGTAGTGGGCACCTTGACCTTATATCTCTTTGTTTCTGCTGCTCTTCAAACAGAAACTGGGAAGACTAATTTCGGTAATCTTTATTTGTTTGGTGCGTAGTGGGCACCTTGACCTTATATCTCTTTGTTTCTGCTGCTCTTCAAGCAGAAACTGGGAAGACTAATTTCGGTAATCTTTATTTGTTTGGTGCGTAGTGGGCACCTTGACCTTATATCTCTTTGTTTCTTCTGCTCTTCAAACAGAAACTGGGAAGACTAATTTCGTTAATCTTTATTTGTTTGGTGCGTAGTGGGCACCTTGACCTTATATCTCTTTGTTTCTTCTGCTCTTCAAACAGAAACTGGGAAGACTAATTTCGATAATCTTTATATGTTTGGTGCGTAGTGGGCACCTTGACCTTATATCTCTTTGTTTCTGCTGCTCTTCATACAGAAACTGGGAAGATCTAATTTCGATAATCTTTATATGTTTGGTGCGTAGTGGGCACCTTGACCTTGTATCTCTTTGTTTCTGCTGCTCTTCAAACAGAAACTGGGAAGACTAATTTGGATAATCTTTATATGTTTGGTGCATCCAGTGGGCACCTTGACCTTATATCTCTTTTTTGTTTCTGCTGCTCTTCAAACAGAAACTGGGAAGACTAATTTCGATAATCTTTATATGTTTGGTGCGTAGTAGGCACCTTGACCTTATATCTCTTTGTTTCTGCTGCTCCTCAAACAGAAACTGGGAAGACTAATTTCGATAATCTTTATATGTTTGGTGCGTAGTGGGCACCTTGACCTTATATCTCTTTGTTTCTGCTGCTCTTCAAACAGAAACTGGAAGACTAATTTCGATAATCTTTATATGTTTGGTGCGTAGTGGGCACCTTGACCTTATATCTCTTTGTTTCTGCTGCTCTTCAAAAAGAAACTGGTAAGACAAATTTCGGTAATCTTTATTTGTTTGGTGCGTAGTGGGCACCTTGACCTTATATCTCTTTTGTTTCTTCTGCTCTTCAAACAGAAACTGGGAAGACTAATTTCGATAATCTTTATATGTTTGGTGCGTAGTGGGCACCTTGACCTTATATCTCTTTGTTTCTGCTGCTCTCCAAACAGAAACTGGGAAGACTAATTTCGTTAATCTTTATTTGTTTGGTGCGTAGTGGGCACCTTGACCTTATATCTCTTTGTTTCTGCTGCTCTTCAAACAGACAAGAAATACTACAACACCGATGGCGATTAACGCAATGTAATTTTGAACATGTGTGGCCACTGTCGTCATGTTTTTAGATTTACTCGCTAGGTATGTTCAATTTTATACAGCTGAGAGTGTTCTAAAAATGTTGTTACATAACATGAAACCGACTTGCAAAAGCAACGTTTGTAAGATAGTAGCTTCCTACTAATTCTATGGACATTTGAGTTAATTTAATACTTGTAGATAGTACACGTTTCTCAACGCACCGCCGATTGAGTGATAATTTTGGATTGAACACAATATGTCAAAATTGTACGGATGTCAGTCATGAGCTCAAGAAAATTAGTAAGCAACATACAACCTATTGATTACTTTAGTTTAATTATGCGTTATTTTCAAACAGGAATAATTGATTGAAAATATAATCATACATACTTGGGGCTTAACTTATCTGATTTTCTTTAAGGAATAACAAATGACAAGTCAGTGCTTAACACCATGTCTGTTTCTATTTGCGACGTTGAGACAGGTTTAGTGTGCAAAAATGTTAAAAAGGCTTACGTTTCGAATTTTTGCCTATAGCTCAAACTTTAGATTTAAGCAGTGTTCTGCAGCTCAATTATTACAATTTTGAGGCCGTGGTATCACCCGATGCATATTAATTTATTGATGGATTTTTGGGAAAGGCACTAAAAGTATCTGATAACTTTAAGGTAACCTGTACATAAATTTAATATCAGCTCTGGGGTAAACGCTACGTGCTGCCCCATAAACAGGGAATAACCGGAACCGGAACCAGCAACCGGAACCGTCCATTTAAACCGGATCCGGAACCGGAACCGGAACCTGGTCTTCGAAATTTATATATAGTAAAACAGGTGATGGAAGAAATGAACGTATAGTGGATTTAAAATGCTTTAAAATAACTTTTACATTAAACATAATGTATTGCGATGGTATTATTGCCTTTCTGAAACTTTTAAAGAGACGGATGAAGCTAATAATGTTTATTTATTCGATCAAATATGTCGATCTTTTTGGACGCCCAGAGCAAAAATGCCTTTCATTATACACCATTGCGTATACTGCGTCAAATCGAATACAAAGCTTGGAGCGTAGAATACACTTTCGCTCTATCTCTTTCAGTCCCCTTCCCTTTACTAAACATAAGCTTGTTACATGTTCTTGTGTAGGAAACTTGAAATTATTGGTTTATATGATTCTAGGAGAAATAATAGATAGAAGGTAATTTTCTGATCAGTGGTCAAAGACACGGTATAGGCTAGCGTTGGACAAACAATGCCTGTCAGTTAGATGATAAACATGATAACTTTCTAATCAGAAATGCTATAAATGAGACACACTGTGATGCTGCTCGCACAGTTTCAATAAATACAGTTCATTACCAAGAAAGCAGTTTCTAGCTGCGTTGCAGATAACGTTAGTTTACTTCAATTTAAGATTGATTTACCAAGTTTACAAGCGCACTGGCGGGTGCTTGACGGAATTTATGTGAGCCAAGCATACCCGAAGTACTTCTGCGTAAGCCATGCTCTGCTACCAAGTTGGACTGGTTTAATTCAAACGTATCCCACAGACTTCTGGATGTGTAAAATGGTGCTACAAGCATCGACCTGGCTTTGATTTAACAAACTCCTGCAGGTTATTATGAAAAATTCCTGCTCAAATTATGTGCCTTACTTACGTTTCACACGGCAAATTGGTTAGTTAATCTTTTCTTTTGCGCGGTTGTATTGGAGCTTGATCATGTTATAATATATATTTACATATGTTTGGATTACAGTATAAAGCAAAAAACGTGGAAAATTTCAAACAAAATTTTTAAACCGGAATTCCGGTTCCGGTATGGTTTTTGCCCTTTGCCGGAACCGCAACCGGAACACGATTTTCGCCGGAACCGGAACCCGGATTCCCGGTTACTCCCTGCCCATAAAAGAGAACTGAAATTTGGTCAAATTTTGAACGAATTTTGCCACAAAATAGTAAGACCGGGTCCACTGGAAAAATAATAAAAATGACACTAGACAAGGTCTTCAGGTATATTTTTGATATCACAAATTATACATTTCATCTTAACTGTAATTTTGTACAAGCGATACCGAAAATCCAATATCGAACTGTTAACAGATTTCAATTTCTAACAATGATGCCACCGTTCTCGTTCACGAAGAGAAGCTCGTGCAGTCAAATGTATGATCACGTACACGCAGTACCTATGCAGCAGTGTAGTAAAAGTCAATTCGGCAAAATTGCTTAATCCGTTCCACACATACTCCTGTTGCAAATAATATTATAAGGTTTACACTACGTAAATTGGGCAAAATGATGATTTAGTCGAAATAAGATGAGGTATAGATTCTAGAATTTGTATCTATAAAGGAGATCGCTATAACAAATCAAAGTAAAGACTTTTGAGCTCGGTTAAGCCGATCCGACAACCCGTTGCTGAGTTATGACGGTTAAAAATTACATCGTGCATTATTTGCAGTAGCTAAGTGATCTTAATTATATGATGCAAGGTCCCACTAACTGCGATAGTTGGGAATACACTAGGGGATCCATAGGATGATCCAAAGGAACTCGAGCCCTCCCAATTCCCCTTCATCAGAGCTCAGTTAGGTCATCAAAATTTAAACAAATAAAATATAAAACAGAACAATTTGTTGATCAAGGAACGATCCAATGCCGACCCCCCGACACAATCTCTGGCTCCTTGTATTAAATACCCACTCGCCAGTCACAAGTTCTTGTACTATAGAAACTCGCAGCATGGGAGGTTATCTGCAACAATCGGGTCTTTTCGGTTATCCCCCCAACCGGAATTTCGTCAATTTTGAATATACAAATAAAATTTTGGTACCAATCGATTCGGCTCGATGAGCTGGTTCAGAAAATGCCCACTTTACCCCACATCCCTGGCAAAAAAATTTTTCGATTTTTTGAGGACCAATGAACCCCCTTGGGAACCCAAAATTTTTTTGGAATATGGTCATGTTGACTCTGCTCGACTGGGCTTGATGAGACAAATCGCATGGTGTGTAATTTATTGAAATCTAACCCACCGTTAGAAAGTTGTGAGTGCCCAAAGAATCCTGAGGGGCAGATATAAAATGCAGGCCAGGCCGTTCTGGGTATACTAAGCCTAAGCCTTAGTATTAGCCTAACCTAAGGTCTTTATATGAGACATACACGAAGCCTAAGCCTAAGTATTGTTTTTTCTAACGTTATAATGTACCGCCCCCTCAGGGTTACTTGGGCCTAACAAATGGGCTGTCGAAAGCTTCTAAAAACGTCAGCTACCAAAAAATGATACCAAAATTTCATATGTATCTTCAAAATTGACAGAAATTCCGGCTAGGGGGGTGATAACCGAAGAGACTCCAACAATGAAATATGGTAAAGAAAGTATCTTAGATATAATCATGATGCACACTCAAATGTATAATGTCTTAAATCTAATTCGATAACTGTTTTGTTAGTAAATCGAATTGAACAGAAAATGATATATATACTATAAAATTTGAAACTATTGAGCATATGAAGCTGGGCAAGTATATCAAACGCATTCTAAATAGTGTCCGTGTTATAACCAAACATACTGTAAATAACTTTTAATATGTAACTTAAATTTCAACGTATTGACAGTACGAAAAGATAAAATGTCCATATTTCGTATGGCCCAAGTCAAGCTGAGGGGCGTGACGTCATAGGCTGGTATGTCGTTCTACATATACTAAGCCTAAGCCTAAGCCTTAGCCTAAGCTTCGACCTTTGTATGACCCCTAGATTATAACTGAGCCTAAGTCGGGGGGCTGCCGCCCCCCGAACCCCCCGCACTAAGCTGTTCCTTTTTCAACGATATAACGTTACGCCCCTCAGCTTGACTTGGGCCTTTCGTATTGTCAAACAGAACACAGCCAAACATTAAAATATATTTATACAATATATTTATATTTTATATTTTACAATATTTATATTTTATTTATTTATATTCATTGTACAATCAAACATTTAGAGTAACAGTTTAAACATAGATGTTCATAGCGGTGTGAGAGGGTTACTTATTTGAGTTCCGGAACCTCCCCAATTGAGGGGCCGGCTATCTCTCACAGGTGACCCAACAACCATAAATTTTTCCACTGTAATTATATATAGCTTGTGCCTTATAAATCTCGATACCTGTTATCACTACAAGAGATTTACCTCACTGTTAGCATTTTTGCAACCTTCACATCCTCCCATCTGTGTTATTTTTTTGGAAGTTACGGACGCGCTGTGGAGTAGCTTAAATGTTGAAGCCATGGGAGTCACCGAGCCGCGCCCCCACCGTTTCAAACTTCAAATATTTGGCGTGTATTTGGCTCGAATTTTAACAAATTGTTATGTAAACTCGAATTTGACCTCCACAAATCTAAATCCTGGATTTGCCCCCTTCAAATGTAAATTACCATTGTTGTAGCCCTACGGCGCCCTGCTTTAAAGTGTTGACAGGTGTACGCTAAAATACTTCCTTTTGGTTTAAGCAATTATATACAATTTGCTCAAGGAAGTTCAACTGACAAACAAGTTTACCGCATAACCAGATATATAGCGTGTCCCATAAGTAACGCCCCAACTTCAAATTGCTGAGACTGGCATAATACACATACAGGCGTCATAATTTTAGGAATTATAACCGAACACATAAATATCTACGTATAACAAAATGTCTGAACTTGGTATTCAAGTTAATTGGCTGGAGGAATACTGCATAAAGCACTATTCAGTTGACCGAAATAGCCATAAGGTCGGTCTCTGAATTCGTCTTCACAGCCCCAATATCGTTACACTATTGCTTCAGGGAACAAAAGGTTTGATCTGGCAGGCTTGTATCGCTGACTTACCCCATACAAAGCACCGAACCGACGGCATCACGTGGTGTTGCGATAGCTGATTTTCCTATCATCTTGCCAATAGTCCGAAAAAGTTAATTCGCCGTTGTGCAGTTAAAACCGGCAGTGAGCAAATCGACTGTTTTTCCAATTGTTAAAAGGTTAGGTCTAAGACCTTTTAGACTGGCTGGAGCGTCACGACGATGATTCGGGCTTAACTAACGAAGTCAGTTGGTCTGACGGAAACAATTTTGAAACTTTACGGCCACGCTTACCAGCATAACTGTATTTAAGTGGCATAAAAACCCTCATAACACTATAGAACGCCATAAGAATTTTGCCCTCGTAGAGACAATATGGGTCGGCATGTGATTTTGTGAATTTTGCGGCACCGTTCATTTTCGATGGTACTTTGAATACACAGTATATCTAATACATACACAATATATCTATACGAACTATTTAATTATACTGCGAGATAAATGTCATCTTAATGTTCAACAGTTACCAAATATTGACAGGCTTTACTTTATGCGGGATGCCGCGCCTCCTCATTTTGCGACGGCTATAGGCCGTTGGTTGACCTTCCCTTGGTTGGCTGGGACGCCAAGGCGCTGTCGAGTGGCCTGTTCCTTCTCCTGATCTAAACCTTCCTGACTTTTTCCTGGGGAGAGTAGTCAAATAGAATATATTTTGCAACCTCAAACCACAAACCATGCGTGATCAATTAGCCATATTGTAGGAGCTGTCCATTCTGGAGCCCCACATGGTTACGAACTTAAAGTCCACAGAAATATGCGTTTTCGTCGGGAACAATGCATTGCTTTTTGGAGGTGCCCAGGTTTGCGCTTAGGGTAAGTGTTATTCATCAAAAACCCTGAATTTATATATAGAGTACGTGCATAATATAACGCTTTTAGATATGTTGATTCTTTGTTGCGCTGAGTCACTTTAATGCTGGGCGTTACTTATGCAAAATACCCTGTATACATAAAGATTCTGAATTTACTACAGCATAAGGTAAAGAATTTGAATGCTATATTTACATTTCATGGCGCACCACGCTATGCTTTACAGCTTTTTCGTCCAATTGCAGTTTTTGATGAACTTTTTGAAATTTTAATGAGATACACTATTAATGCATGAGTAAACTTAAGCTGTTCCCTTTAACTTACTGTTTAGACAAAACGATTGCCATTCCGTTGTTCAGTGAACACAAATTTCATTTTTGCATTAAAGAACAGAAATTAGTCCGTTTCATATTTCATACATTAAATTTGAAAACGTTCACGAACACATTGGTGTTAAAGTACGGGGGCGTAATTGCATTCGCCAATCACGTTGTGGAACACAAAAATATCGAAATCGTATAGGGCTACAGAAATCCGAGTTTTGTTTCCTAACAACGTTTTGTACACGGTGCAAAAGAGGATGGTTTGGGTGCATCTTAAGTTTACTCTTGCATAATTGCATTAAAAGATTAATCTCAAAATAGAAAGTCATCTTTTAGTAGCTATATATCGTGTGAACAACCTTTTTCCTGGCCTAATTGTTACGCGGGATGTACAGGACGAACTTTAGTAACGTGTAAAATCTAAATCATACATTTTAATAAGGAATATCCACACCACATATTTTAGATTTGTCAAGGTCAAATTGTCAAGATTTACGTAACAATTTGTTAAAATTCAAGCCAAATACACGCCCAAATATTTAAAAGCTGAAACGGTGGGGGCGCGGCTCGGTGACTCCCATGGCTTCAACATTTAAGCTACTCCACCAGCGCGTCCGTAACTTCCAAAAAAAATAACACAGATAGGGAGATGTGAAGGTTTGCAAAAATGCTAACCGTCAAAGGTAAATCTCTTGTAGTGATAACAGGTATCGAGATTTATAAGGCACAAGCTATATATAATTACAGTGGAAAAATTTATGGTTGCTTGGGTCACCTGTGAGGAGCATAGCCGGCCCCTCAATCTGAGAGGTCCGGAACTCAAAATAGTAACCCTCTCACACCGCTATGAACGTTCTATGTTTAAACATGTTACTCTCTAAATGTTTGATTGTACAATGAATATAAATAAATAAAATATAAATATTGTAAAATATTTATAGAATATAAATATATTTGTATAAATATATTTTAATGTTTGGCTGTGTTCTGTTTGACAATACCAAAGGGCCAAGTTTGAGCTGAGGGGCGTAACGTTATATCGTTGAAAAAGGAACAGCTTAGTTGCGGGGGGTTCGGGGGGCGGCAGCCCCCCAACTAGGCTCAGTTATAATCCTAGGGGCCATAAAAAGGTAGAAGCTTAGGCTAAGGCTTAGGCTTAGGCTTAGTATATGTAGAACGACATACCAGCCTATGACGTCACGCCCCTCAGCTTGACTTGGGCCAGATTCAATATGGACATTTTACTTTTTCGTACTATACAATACTCTTGAAATTTCATTTACATGTCTAAAAGTTATTACACTCTGTTTGGTTATAACACGGACACTATTTTTTTTTCAGAATACGATTGATATACTTGCCCAGCTTCATATGCTCAATAAGTTTTCAAATTTTATAGTATATCTGTCATTTTTCTGTTCAATTCGATTTTACTAACAAAACAGTTATCAAAATTCGATTTAAGCATTTATACATTTGAGTGTTGGCATCATGATTATACTCTAAGATACTTTCTCCCCCGTATTTTCATTGTTGGAAGTCTCTCGGTTATCACCCCTAGCCGGAATTTCGTCAATTTTGAAGATACATATGAAATTTTGGTATCATTTTTTGGTAGCAAT